>SOMO01001969.1:0-10933 GCA_028128575.1 Paedocypris carbunculus
ACACACACACACACACACACACACACACACACACACACACTTGTATATACAGTAGAGTAATGGGAAAGAAGCAGTTTACTCTAATGTTTCTTCATTTTAATTTGCATATGGATTAAATGCAATCATTGAGTATGCATTTTTAGAAGTCTAAATGTGATGTGAGCAAATGGTCAAGAAAGTCATTTCCACTGTCCTGTATCACGCTGTCAGATATGATTCTCGTTTTACAGCACTTTTTATCACTAATAGTCTGTCATCCGTATAAAATAACCTGCTTACGTGCAGCACAAGAAAATATTACAATATCATCCATCAGGAAAAATGTGACTCCTTTCCACTCAGATTTTGTAGGAAAACATGCTGGGAAAAGTGTGAAAGAATCTCATAGATTGAATTCCACATTCCAGCGGGATTGTCTTCCTTCTCATCTTTTAATTACAGCTTCTTCCTTTGCCTTTCAAGGGCACAGAATCCCCCTAAAGTCCCCCAGATTTCTCCACCTGAATGTAAATGTGCAGCGTTAAATCATGGGATATGTCAGACGCCAGTGGTCTTCTGATCGGACCACCTCAGACGCTATCTAGTTCACAGGCTTAGTTTTATTTTCAGTGCTTTGGGAACAGTCATTTGGATTCTCTCTGTTCGGAATTAACCAAACATCCTGAAAAGTTTGTCCTGACAGCTTTCCTGCGGTGATGATGCTAGCAACAGCAAGGTAAAGGGTTCACGTCCCAGGAAAAGCACACAAGATAGAAATTACATTAACATGCTGCAATAAATAAATNNNNCTCCCTAACACAAGGTGGCACTCCAAAACCTCATAGGTCACAGAGGAAGATGGGATTGTACAGTGGTACCCCAACTTACAAATGTCCTATATAACAAAATCCCAAATTACAAAATGCGTTGCCCGAAAATCTTTACAAAAGCGCCAACAACTGCAGACACATCGCAAATGCATTTACATCACGGTGAGTTTGACAATTGCGTAACATCTTTACTAGGACCTTTTGGCAACGAGAATATTCAAAATATTCAAATATTTAACTACAATAAAAGTTTGATTCAAAAATATTCACAGCAAAAATTATTTTTGGGCCCCAAACTATGTAAGGTTGGTTTTAACCAACACACTTTTGAGACCTCAATGACCTTTAATTTTGGTTATGAATGTTGCTTTCCCATGAAATTTGAGATCCAGATGATTGGGGATAGACCGGAAAAAAAAAAACAACAAAGAAAGGGGATTTTTCAAAAATCTTTTAGACAATCATCTCACAATGCAGCCTTTCAGTAGGTGCTATTCTTTCTGATTGGACGAACATGTCGTTTGGGATGTTTTTTTTTTTTTTAAAAAAACAAGTCTGTGGACAGCTTATCAGTGCGCTTTATCAGTTAATAAAAGGAGTTATTTTCACTTCAACACACAAAACTAATAAATTAAATTAGAAGAAAACAAGCTACATGATGAAAATAGCATCATCTTTTTTGTTGCAAAGTGACTAGTTGGAAACTAGCTGACCAATAAGATCAGCAGGTTGAAGATGTGACAATAAACGGAAAAAATTGCGACATGCAAAAATTGACCATTTGTCACTATTTACGATGAAAAATTATATATTTTTTAATTAATTTTTTTTTTTATTTTAATTTCGATATGACAAGCGAGTGTCAGACGTTGAAATTGCTCAGCAACAGCACCTTGTGTCAGGGAGTGGAACTGCACATGTCTCGAAACCGCATTAATTTATTGACAGAAAATGTACCAAATTGAGTATTTTTAGTGTGTTTTACAGTGCAACTGCCATCACCATCAGATGTTTAACAGGGTTTAACTGTCACTCAAGTAATTTTGAAAAACAAAGCTGGTAAAACCATGAACAATAATTGTCTAGATGTTACAAGCCTTTAACCATCATAGCCGGTATATTCAGCCTCAGAGCCTTCAAAACAACACTAATACAAAATGACAACAAAATTACAAATTTAATGTTTATCCCGGTTTATTTGTTTCGTCGCTGCCCTGTATCCAGGCGGCAGAGAGAACGTAGTCATGGCCGATTAGCTTTCGGCGCCGGGAACTGAATCACATTACGTCACTGAGGCAGACGGAGGTGTGTCATTTTTACACACATGCTTGTTAAAACCTGCGCTTTGTTCCAGGGTTGATTAAAAGGAGACACAAAACGCCAAAATGAAGGTCAAACGTTGCCAAATTCACACCTTAACTCCTAAAAAGCTGCTTTCAGTACAACACCAAACTGTTCAGACTAAAAGACGCTATTAGCACGTCTGGTTTTACACATCTATAAAACTGGCCCAGGTTCAAACCTGCAACCTTTTGGTCACAAGTCCAACTCGCAAGCCAAAAGGCCATAACTTTTTTAGGCAAACATACTAAAAAATTACTAAAATTTCTAAAATGTGCACCGTTATTGTTAACTTGAGTTGTTTTGTAGTGGAAAGACAAAAGCAGGTCTAAAAAAAACAGGTCTGAACCCTGTGACTTTGGGAGTCGGTCCAGGAAGTTACCTTAGCTACCTTGCCAGCGCACTACCAAGGGCGATGAAATCATGGATTAATCTAGTGTGATCACGGGTGGGGTTATATTTTTAAGTGCTGATGAATGATGAGCTTGAGGAGGGGGCTTAAAAGGGAAACTTAGACGTGGCGGTCAGCTTCAGTGGAAGTGCCGCCCTCGGTTCACGGTCCGCGTGGCAACGGTGCCAAGGGAAGTACCCGATTTTGACAAACCACATGAAAAGGCCCCGCCAGCCCCACTCTCCCCTGACCTCCAGTTCCCCCGACATGTCTGTCATTCTCTGCATTACATTCCCAAACAGCAGTTCATTTCGTGATCAGCCATCGGGCACGAGTTCAGTTTCGTAGAGTTTATAACAAAACCTCTTTATAATGTGGATGTGTGAGAGGATGGAACTGATGGAGAAGAGTAAGAGTGAGAGAAAAAGAGTCTCACTTTTTGAAAACATGTAAAAACTAAAAATTCCGTGATTTAGTAATCAGCCATTGGGCACGAGTTAGGTTTTGTAGAGTATAAAATGCAGCATACACACACACACACACACACACACACACCATTTTAACTTGAGAAACACACACACAAATTGACATCCAAAAAGTGGACATATTCAGTCGCTGGATCAGATGTGTGTTCTCGGAATCTTCTGGAAAGAGGTGTTCGGGGGGCAATAAATAAATAAACAGGCGCTGGGAACAGAAGGTGCTTGACGTGCGGTGCTAACCTTGGGGTCGGCACCTTATCCTGATTATTCTGTGGGTAAAGATGTAGAGGGCTGCAAAAAAAAAAAAAAAAAACGTCCAGACAAATAGAAATGTCTGTTTGTGATGGGAAGCATTCCAGCCGGAGCCAAGCGGAGAAGGACACGGACGTGCAGAAGCTCTCACACTTCACATGGTCTTCCACAGTTTTACTTCAAAAACCGCAAGCACGAAGATAACAGGCAGAACTTTGTTTAATTATTAAACCAGGTTCTTTGGTTTTAAAAGTCCACGCTTCTTCTCTCTCGTTTTCATGTGTACGAGGAGCCATTTATCTTTGAAAATTTCTGCCTTTCAGTTGAAAGCAGTTTTCCAGTTGGATGAACTTCTGGTTATGTATTACCACATAGAAAGTATGTGAGATGTGATAGCAGCTAACGCGGCTGTCCGAGCTAATCCACGTTACGTTGGACGCTGCTGACAGCTTGACTGGAATCGAACCTGAAATTGTCCCATAAATTCCTGCGTTATTTTAATCGAAAGTGATTAAAACGGCAAGCGTTTGAGAATTTTCACCACACAAGGTCCCACAAGCCGAGGTGCTTTCCTCTTTAAGAACCGATCAACATTCATCGGTGGCTTGATTTCCTGTTAGCGCCGTATGATTAGGTTGTTATGAGCTGGGAATTTAATTTGAAGATGAATGTATAATCTCTCATTACATATTCATGACATGAAACAGAGGTCGCCTCCGAGCCAGATGTGGTGAGGTGGTCAAATATTACAGCTTCACCTTCAAATCGCTGACGATCAGAGAATAACAAGCAACGGTCTGGAAAATATTTCAGACCAGCGAGCATTGCAAATAGAAAGAACGTGTGATCACGAATAACTTTATAATGGCCTTCGGTGGCAATTCGAATATTGACGCCATGTGACCGTCATCGGCCAAAATTGCCACAAATAAAGTTAAAAACGAAGATGTGGCCTGGTGACTATTAACGTGTCCAATTCTCTCCAAAATGGCTCGGAGTATGCCAAATCCAAATAGTCGTCAAATTACATTCCCAATGCGTTTGCGTCACTTTTGACATGCAGAAACGACCAAAATTCTAACAAGAACGTAACTTAAATTCCATGTTTAAAAAAAAAAAAATAATTTTTTGTTTTTGAACGATCAAGGTAAAAATTGATTGGTGTGGAAGGTGATTTCACTGAACTGTTGTTTGGAGTGCGCTCATACTGTGTCGTTGATGCTAGCTCCGCTAACATGCTAACGAAAAAGACTCAATGCCGTACAAACCTTGTGAAATGTGAGAGAATTGCAAACAAATAAATCCCAAATTGAACAACGAGATGCTCCTGATCACACCCATGCCACCTTTGAGTTGACAAGTGTTAGCATTGAGCGCCGAGCATTAGCAAAGCCCTGAGCACATGACCCCGCATCAACTGCAGCAACAGCTGGTCTTAAATTCAAAGCCATGCAGCGTTTTTTTGCATTTGCCGAGGACGTTAGAAAGCGTGACAGTCTAGCGTTCGCTCAGATGCATTTACAGTGAACATATGGCAGCCAACGCGACAATTCTAAAAAGCGATAAAGCAAGCACAGCACTCCACATCTTCACCTCTTAATGTAGTTGAATATGAATAAATGGATCTTATGTCTCGGTCTGGTGGGATTCAAGGAATCAGGAGCAAACATTTGATGGGAACTGTTGTATAATCCATTTACAGCCTTTAATTGAACGGACAAGCTCCGTTGGTTTTAACAGAGACAATCAGTCAAGAAATTAATCAATAATTCTAACATATGGAAAAACCTAAAAAAAAAAAAACAGACCTGCATGTAACAGAATTTTGGCATAACATTTTGATGCCCAGCAGGTTAAATCGGTCAAAACAATCACTGATTGGTTGATTTGACTGTCAATCAAAAGCCATTCTGGAAGATTCAATAAGTCTATCTGAATCAGCACAGTTCTTAAAATGTACCTAAAACCAAGTTACTAAGATTAAAACATTTTAGTAGGTTAGTATTTAGTAACGATTGTGCTAAAATTAAAACATTTCCCTTTTGTGGGTTAATAAAGTCGCATAATAAGTGAAACCACACACAGTGACGATTGAATAGTAAATTCAATTTGAAACTCTAAATCGCTCTATTCAGAGAAAAGTTCTACTGTATAATAATCTACCTATTTTTCCATATATTTATGGTGAATTCCACCACATTAGGAATTCTGTACCTGAGCAGCTCACAGACTTTAAAATGTTAAAAACTGCACATCCACACATATTCCAAACCTCAAAGCAAGGCTAAGTTGAGCTATACAGTAGTAAACGAAAGACAAAATGATCGCATTTCAATATCTAAGAAAAGTTAAAACCTCAGCTATAACAACACAGAAACACGACCTTGGCAGAATAATCTAGAAGTATAAGATGTAAAGGAAATAGCCACAGAATACAAAATCTGTATTTCTGTTTGGCAGGGTCAGTTGAAGATGGTAATAGCATCTTGAAAGTTTAGAAGCCCACTAAGCTGCCCCCCTACAGCCCCTACGCCAGCAGTTACTCACGTTGGCACTGGCCCCAGGAGACACGTGTCCAGCCCCAGCAGCAATCCATACGGGCGCCATATCGACACAGTCCATTGGTTGAGACCATCTGTCTGGGCCACCTATCAGGAAACAAATCTGATTAACTCTTCCACCACTTTAGAAGAAATACAACTTTGGAAAAAAAAAAAAAAAAAAAAGTAGATGCCTGTCTAGTCACAGTACAAAATAAATTTTCTGACATTAGATGGGTTCATTTTTTTTTATATCTAACTATTATTCATTCATATTCATGTTATCTATTCATTTACAGTTGTAGTTTTGTTGTATGATAAGAATTTATCTTATCATCAGATTCCATCAGTGTTGTGTTTCTTATCTTTTCATGTTTCGTAGACAACTGATCCTTTAAATCTCCTTTATACTGTACATGCTTTACAAGACTTAACTAGTCTTCACTTACAAACAGTTAACTAACAGCTAGTAGATGTTTTATAACTATTTTAAAAAGAAATTTTGAGATCAATAGGAATGTGTGTGAATAAAGTGTTTCATAACACATTGAGTAACTGTTAATCCATGTCTGAATAAGCATAACATATACACGATAAACTGATCCCTAAAAAAAGTATGAAAAAACACTTTAGCAAATTATATAGATGCTAAAGAGCACGAATTAAAGATTTATAGTAGTATATAAACTAATTTTTACTGCATATTAATATGAAAACTATGCTCTACATTCAAACTTATGCTTAATCAATTAATTATTTTTCATTATAACGTTCTTACAGAGTTGTTAGTCCTTTATTTAGCCTAAGAAGGCCACAGGAGACTGGGGGTCTGCCATATCAAAAGCCATAATCAAACTCATACATCTGGCTAAGATTCTCCCACGTTTCCTTGTGGCGCCAAGCATTTTTTTTTTTTTTTGGCAGATTTGTTACCACTAGTCTTATCCAGTAAAGTCTTATCTACATTCACAGAGCTTCTGTTGTACAAAGTGACACCGGGCCTGTAGATAAACCCATCCAGAATTATCGCTCAGCTGTACCACACACCAGGGGCCAATGTCTTAGCATGTTGATGCTGGATGCACAGGGAATACCGCAGATAAGATAAAGCACCTCGGAGCCCATTGGGATAAAAACAATTCTACGATAAAAATGGTTTTACAACTGTAACGTATGTAACATGACCAAACGGTGTAAAGCAGTAAGACGTTTTTGGAAACAACAGTGAGATGTTCCAAACCGATTTTCCATCATGTGAAAAGCAAAGGTGCATTTGGAGCTCATTGGAATCCGAGCTTCTTGGCAGCACAAATTGGGATTACGGATCCATCGTTTTTTCCACAAGTAGAGCTCCAAATGTTTTTGTGAAGAGCAGAAATGCCATTTAAGGTCTGCAAAAACAAGCGAAGGGAAATGAACAAGGTTCAAATGACGTAATAAGCGTGGATCATCGGGAAACGACGGAGCGCTGAAATTAATCTGCAGATTCATTTGCCAGGATATGCTCAAGCAGAGAAAATTGAGGAATAAGTGACGTTATTTAGGGATATATGAAATATTCATAATCAATTTCAACACATTTTAGACTGGAAAGTCAAAATGAAAAGCCTCATTACTTTGAAGTCTTTCTCCCTGGGATTTTTGAGGAAGGACTACTGTAATTGCAGGTGCTTTTTTAAAATTAACTTTTTTTTTTTTACACACACACATATATGTGTATATATAATTACTGAAATAATATAGAATTATAATATGGTATTTAAAAGAAATAACTTAAGGAAAGATATGTTTTTTATATAACAATTAATTATAACAAATAATACATTACTTTTTTATATGAGATTGAATTTGAATGTATTGAGATTGAATATATTTTTTAAATATATGAATGAAATTTTTATATGAGAATGAAGTTTTACAATAACTTTCATTCTGAAAATTCAAAATTGTGAAATGCTGCTATGAATGCCATCAAGAACAATATTATTATGATGTTATCATGAATGATGTTGCTATGAATGATGTCGTCCTGAATATTGTTGTAATTATCAGAAAGGATGTTTCCATGAACAATGTCGCTGTAATGAGGCTATCATGAATGATTTTGTCGTTCATCTTGACTGAAGATTGTTAAATGACAGAATAGGATGTCATTATAATCCAAAGCTAATCGATATGTGCAAGTGCTTCCCATCTATGAAAACCAAAGTCTTGATGGTTCACGAATTGTTCTGTCACAAAAAAAGAAAGAAAGACTCAAAAAGGCGAGAATAAAAAATGAGAAAAGGGAGAAAATACCCAACAATTTGAGAATGAGTCAAATAGAGAGATGAGGAAAAAGAGACAGAAACAACAAATGAGAAAGAAAGAAAAAAAAGGTCTCTTTATAAAGGCTTTTACTACAGGCCTAAATGGTAAATACTGCAGGGATCTGAAATCACAGACTCGCTCCATGTAAATCGATCTGGTTGTGTGGCTGTTGAAAGCTGATTTACTCTTAATGGTTAAATTACCCAACTCACATGGTCGTCTCCATCAGGCTTTCCCTGTCAGTCAGCAGCCAGAATAACGAAGCCACACCAAGCCATGTCAGGAGAACTGAAACTATACTATAGTGCTTCACATTCTCACTCAATCTGGGATTAGAGGAAACAAAAGCAATGAAACGTACATCCATAATCTAACTCCCTTCCTGGAACAGCCGGTGAATCAGAGGTTGTTATCTTGGGCCGGGAAACCTGACGATTTCATGCTATTGATGTTTCTGTTGGTTCATGGAGGCTTGTTCTCTGGATGACACTTAATTACAGGCCTTCACGTTTCTCAGTGATGCTGAAACCTCCTTAAAAACACGTGTCTGTGACGGAACCCCGCGGCGCAGCCACGCCCTTTAGATTCAGTAGCATCACTGATGAAGTCATCGCCACCTCAGCTTTTGCTGTTACAAACACGTCGAATGGTTTAGGATTCTTAACAAGAGAAGAAAAAAGGGAGAGGAAAAGCGAAAAGGGCGCAAGAAACAAAAAAACAAAAAAATAAAATTAAGAAAGAAAAGAAAGAAAGACAGACAGACAGAAAAGCTGGGCAATTTCTAAAAGCTGCATGATTTCACTGCATGTCATGAGAAAATGTGATTTGATTTATTACAAAAAGTATAGTAAGAAAGAAAAAGGCAGAAATATAAAAATAAAAATGAGAGAGAAGGAACAAAGAAAGAGAGAAAGAATCAAGGAAAGACAGAAATAAAACAGAGAAAGAAAAAAGAATGGAAGAAAGAAAAACGGGGAGACAAATAAATATTCAAGAAATGTATAAATGATAGTAAGTAAGGGAAACAGAAAAGTCAGAAATGAAAGAAAGACAGAAAGAAAGGCATGATAAAATTGAAGAAAGAAAAGAAGGGAAAGAAAGAAACGTAAGAGTGAATTGAAGACAAATCAAGAAAGGGGACGCAAGAAACTTGTGTTAGAGAGAGGAAGAATGAAACTCTGAGAGACAGACAAACAAAAAAAAAAAAAAAAAATATTTAGGAAGCCAAAGTGTAAACAGTATAAAGAAAGAAAAAAAAAAAAGACAGAGAAAAAGAATCAGTAGCAAGACGGAGAGTAAAGAAAAAAGGGAATCTTTGTGTTTTCACCACCGGTCAGAACTTTACACTTTACACTTCACAATACACTTTACACTTTACACAATAACTTACTTTACACTTCAACACAGCCAACTAATTTGACTAAATGCTTGCTAAACAAAAAACAAAATGTAATGTTGTGACAGAAATTATTTGTGATTCACCACAAACTGTAAGCCAGACTTATGTTGACTAAAAACACTGATCCCAAAACCAAGCAAAACACTAAACGTCATGAATTAATAATCAATAACAATAAGTCCCGGCACACTAAGGGCCCGGAGACAATAAACAGGCCCTCACAGTGTCGTCCTGCACTAGACCCCGCCCCCCTTCACTCTCGACAGGGGGCTTGAAGTTTATAAGCGAAGCCAGTTGACAAACAACCATCTTGGCGACAAGGGAATTCCATTATGACGGCCATTAATACAAAACGCAGGAGGGTCATTACGCTAGATGTTCATTAAGTGTCTGCCGATTCATGAAAAATTAACTTCTTCATGACTTCAATACAAAAACTGCCGAGTCGGGATGAAACAAGTATGACCAAGAATTCCAAAAAAAAACAAAAACCCATATGCATTAAATCTCTGAACCCACATCAATGATTTTTATTTAGCATTGGTGCCACATTGATGTTTGATTGAGTGAATAAACAAATCTGCAATACATTTTTAGTTTATGTTTAGTTTAGTTAACAAAAAAAAGCTGATCAAATTAATTATTGAATGGCCCAGTGGAAATCCACTCAATAAGAACCTATAAAAAAAAAAAANAATGCAGGAAGAAAACCAAAGGAAGTTAGCGAGTAAAATGTCTCAAATGATGTTTGGGATAAAAAAATGTACTTTTTCAAACATAATAACAACAAATGTATTCACAAACTCTCACATATAGATACAGAGACTGCATAAAGCTGAACGTTGTCTTACGTAGCAGAACTTGTGGAAAGGAGAGAAGAAAAGATGGACTGAGAAACCTGACGGATCACTAACATTAATACTGCTGAGGTTCAGAATCAGAAAGTGAGGACTTTCCTCTGTGCGCTCGAGGCCATCTGACGTTGGCATGTTTCATGTCAGGGCAGAGAGAACGGCAGAGGAACGTGACTGCTGGCAGCTCACGCCACGCCACGCGTGCTGATGAATGAGGGAATAACGTGTTTTCGTATTGTTTGGTGCTGACGGAAGGTCAGAAGTTCAGCGAGGTGACGGCAAAACAGCAACACTTGTGAATGACACCAACAACACACACACAAAACAATGCCAATCGTGTGTGTTACAAATGTATGTACCGTAAAGGACCGTTTAATCATACTGTATAAACAGTATACATGTGTTTGTAATTATTAAAATTTACATAGAGATTGATAGTACAATTCTAAATGTAAAAAATAAATACTGTACAACACATCACATGCTAAATCACCAAATTAACGTGTGTTAACGTCTTGTTTGTGTGTGTGTGTGTGTGTGTGTGTGTGTGTGTGT
>SOMO01001974.1:0-11337 GCA_028128575.1 Paedocypris carbunculus
GTGTGTGTGTGTGTGTGTGTATAAAGGTATAAATCTGATAAAATAAATTTGACAGAAACATTGGTGATCTCGTGAGTGGTGTGTGTGTGTGTGTGTGTGTAAATCTCTCTCTCTTTTAGAACATTGGTGATCTTGTCCTTGATGTGTGTGTATAAATCTCTCTCGTTTAGAACATGGGTGATCTCATGCGTGATGTGTGTGTGTTGAAGTGTTGAGAGAAGCAGACGTGCCGGCCAGAGTCGTCTTTAAATGGACGTAAATGAGCAGTTAAAGCCGAGCGCTGACCGCTTGCTCCTTTATGCCTGTGAGCGGGAAGCGTCCAGCCGCCGTCCACACGACACGTCCTCCTTGCCGCAGGCTGCAGCTCATGTCGACACATTATCGTCTCACTAAAGCCTCTCTGGGCTTCATAAAGACCGAGTCGGACGTTATAAAAGGCCACTGGAAGCTTGTAAAGTCAGACCGGAAGGTTCCGTCTGCATCGAGCCGGCGGCGGCGTGTGGTTTCAGGCACTGGCGTGTGGTTGATGCACTGGACTCTTCACCGTGGGATAAAGAATACACGCAACCAAGCTACCACTGAAAAAAGTCTTTCTTCAGGTGTGGATACGAAAACCGTTTAATTACAAAATAAGTCTCTTCAGACCAATCACAGCCTGCGTGGCAGTTAATCACAATTAATCGAGGGAAACAACGGGTTAGACTCCATTAATCACAAGCAGCGATCGCTCTGTGGAGTTTCCGCGGTGTATGATTGATCCCAGCAACTGATTGGTTAATTGCGATTAGTCACACGTGACNGCATTATCGTTTGACAGCACTAATATACATATATGTGTGTGTGTGTGTGTGTGTGTGTGTGTGTGTATTTGTGTATTTATGCTAAGGGTCTGTGTGTGTTTTTGTGTGCATATCAATGTGTGTGTGCATATATTTATACTACGTAGGTGTCTGAGTGTGGAATGTGTGTGTGTGCATTTATTTATGCTAAATGTCTGTGTGTATATGTGTGTCTAAATGTGTTTGTGTATATGTACACGTGTGTGCATATTGTTATGAAATTGTGTTTGTTTTTTTTTAATTAAGGGTGTGGCTTAATTACCATGTTGCAGGTGATGGCAATATCCTGTCTGGTATTTATAGAAGCTGAATGTAACTGCAAATGGTGGTGGTNTGTTATGAAATTGTGTTTGTTTTTCTTAATTAAGGGTGTGGCTTAATTACCATGTTGCAGGTGATGGCAATATCCTGTCTGGTATTTATAGAAGCTGAATGTAACTGCAAATGGTGGTGGTGTATAGTCTGTAGGAAAGACTGGTAAATCTGAGATTGAAAATCGTTTGAAGAACTTGAGTGCGTTTCGTTTATTGTTTTGCCACGCTTTTGTTTATTGTTTGGTATCTGTTTTTGGGTTAGGGAGTTTAGGGAAGAAACTGTGTTTTTGTTTTTCCACTTTTGTTTGAAATAGGGAATTTAGAGGGTTTTTCCAAAGTTGGTTTTGTTTGTTATTTTCGTGGTGAAACACAGCACTCTTTATTTTTGTGGTGAAAGAGGAAAATAAAATCTCTTAAAAATCACCTTTGGCATCGGTGGTCTTACTATGCAACGTGTTTTTGGTGCTCCGCCTCCGCGGTCACTCCTGCCGAGTCCCGCGGCTCCGCCGTTGTGTGCGCGCTCTGCGGTAAATACATGTAGCGTTTTCCTCGCGAATAATCTCGTTAAATCTGGGGATCAAAAACGAAAAGCGAAATTAAATAAAAAAACAGCAACTGCTTCGCGATGATTTGTTAAAAGAAATGTTTGTTAAATAACGAAACACTAACACGTCTATATTTACGCTTTTCACGACTGTGCAATAACGACACACTTTAATATTAAACCATAATACAATGTCCAAACTACTATCATGAATATTACGAGAAGAACCGAGTATCTGACGCGTGATGTCCGTCACATTCAGACGCAGCCTCATCACACAAAGTGAGCCTTTAGTCCAAGATTTCAAACGTCTAAACACACATTTGAAATAATTTATTTGATGGTCTTTAATAAAAATATCCAGACATTCTGGGAGTTAGATTAAATAAAAAAATAAATTAAAATACATTTTTGTATTTCCAGTTATTTGGTGTTGTTGTTGTTGTTGCCGTTGTCATTGCAAAATGGTTTTTGCATTTGATCAAGGTCAAAACTTTTCGCAGTTTAAACTCTTTTACTCTTGCACTTAGACGATAAACGTTCTTTTATTATTGATGTTTTTCAACTGATACTGATTAATTCCGAACAGAGCAAACCAGACACTGCAGCGGAACTATATGACAAAACTGCCAAACACACTTAAAAATTGCAAACCTCAGTCAGTAGAGCTGGGCTATGGGTTCGATTCCCAGGAAAAAAAATTCAATTTTTACAAATGTTAACACATTTTTAATGAAATGAAAGTTGCTTTGGATAGAAGCATCTAACTCACAGTAGGATGTAAAAAAATGCGTGCTGTATTGGGCCCAAGACACAAAAATGTTTTCCAATGGGCGCCACTGAGCTAGGTGACGTGTTTTTTTTTCCTTCCTGAAACGAGAGAAATTGAGGGAAAGCAAAAGAGAATACGAAAAGAAAAAGCAGAGAATTGCACTTGTTCTGTTTTTGCTCAGTTTTGCTGCACTTTGCACTAAATCTACATTAAACAAATTACGTGATTTTCATGTTGTTCAAGCAAGAATTTGTTTGTTTTTCAGTTTTTTTGGGGTGATTATTGGGATAAATACACAACGCGTCGACCTGGGCCAGTTGTTTTGATATTCGGTATTGATATTGATATTGTCTACCCCTGATGTAGGTGTGTGTGCATTGTTATGCTAAGTTTTTGAGAGAGTATTTGTGTGTGTGTGTGAGAATGTGTGTATTCGTTTATGTATGTGTGTGTGCATGTTTATGCTAAGGTTCTCTGTGTGTNACTATAACTTAAATTTTAGTTATTAAATTGTGGAGGTGGAGGTTAAGAAAATGTGGAGGTCAAGAAAATTGATTTGAGTTTTAAGAGATTAATCCTGGGTTGTGTTGTTTCTCGCAGTCGGTGGTGAAGACGGGACGCCTGCTCATCAGTCACGAAGCTCCGCTCACCGGGGGATTCGCCGCCGAGATCAGCTCCACCGTCCAGGTACTAAAATCCCACCATACAACACTTCCTCTAGGCCAGGGCTCTCAATCTCAACAGAACTCTTACTATCGCAGGCTGAACAGGTCAAACATTTAGAACAGGGGTGTCAAGCTCATTTCACGCCGTGGCCTAGTGAGATNAACGTGATTGAGCTGATAAATAGCATCCAGTACTTATGCATCCTGCATGTGACATTATCTCGTCCGCCTAAGAAACTAACCGCAGTAGTCAAAGATGCCGACTTGTCCTTTAGCAGTCCCACAGTCACGTGTCGGATGCTCGCGTGAGTCGGGCACAAAAACACGCCATCTCGCTACCAACCGGCCGTTAACCTGTGTGTTTGTCCAGCGACCTGCCGCCACTGTTTGTTCTAGTCACGAGTAGCACTGATAGAACATTCTGTGTGACAGCAGGTGTGTGTGTGTGTGTGTGTGTGTGTTCCGCAGGAGGAGTGTTTTCTGAACCTGGAGGCTCCGATCAGCCGCGTCTGTGGATACGACACTCCGTTCCCGCACATCTTTGAGCCCTTCTACATCCCAGACAAGTGGAAGTGTTTCGATGCCGTGAAGCGGATGATGCACTACTGACAGGTGAGCACACACACACACACACAAACACACCTATGACAGAAACACACCACCCCGGGAAGACAAGATGGGAGGCGACACTTGTGAATACATTTTGATGGTCGACACTAACAGACTCGGACACATTTAGAACGAGCGAACGTGAAGTTTGTAGAAATTGCGCAGCCACGTTGTTCACAAAAGCAAACTAAACCAACTAAAAACTAATCCAGGGTGATATAAAGCATTTCTAATTTCTTCCTAAATGTCACGATATAATTATTAGTGTAGAGTTTAGAGCACATTTTTAGAGCATGTTCACATTTGTAACTTTTATCATTATTAATTATTATATTATAACATTATATTATAATTATTATCAGACTCCGTTTAAGTCTCCTTAAGCCAGTGTTTCTCAAATAGTAGGGCGCACAGGCGCAGCTGGGGGAGCACAGAAGATCAGAAGCGGGAAATAAAAAGCAGCCGGTAAACAGCCGCACAGATTAGGGATGGGAATTTTGATTCTTTTAACTGACTGTCTTTAACTCTTGAACAGTAAAGTAAACGATTGTTTTTGAGTCATTCATTAATTGTTTAATGAATGTGGCGTTGTCCGTTTGAACAATTTGCGATTGATTCTTCTCACTAAAAATCTACACGGCTCGGCTCATGATAATCAAATCGTTCAATGAGGAGCCTCTCTCTCACACACACACATACAACACTCACACACACACACACACACACACAGACTCACTCACTCACTCAGCGGGAGTTTGAAGCAGTTTCAAAGTCACTTAAACTTGCAAATAGGACTGTAGAAGTTCGGCGCAGCGGCGCTAATATCAATGGGTGTTACACTCTATATGGTCCGGGCGGAGGAACATTCTGATGACGTTAGTTCCGTGTCTGTGTGACGTCAATTCAAGATGGTGGTCACCGTTCATGTGAGTTTGTCTGCTGTATTAATACTCTACTGTACCTTTATAAACAATTACCAATGGGCAATTTAAACAACCACTTTGCAACATGTTTTTATTACATTTTTTTTACATTTACTAATTCTTTTTTTTTGTTTGTTTCATTTTTATTGAGAGTTTGAATATTGTGACAAAAATACATAGAAAACACCAAACAGCCAGATAGTCAGCATATTGCAATGAGCATATTGCAATGAGTAAACAGCACAGCTAATAGTGATCAATGATAATGATAATATTTGTGGGACTGCTGAAAGGCGTCTATGACAATCAACAAACAACCCAAACAGGGAACAGCTCCGTGAGGAGGAAAAACAACAAACAAAACAGAGCCTGAAACCAGAAAGTAAATTTAAATCCCAGTTCAGTACAGCAGAATCCCGAAGTTTCTCCAGTGTTTGATTCCAGAGTTTGATGGTGTCTTCTCTTGCATCATGACTGCTCAATATACACCATGTCTATAAAGGTGAATATCCAGCAAAGATTGCTAAGAGAGTGTGGAGGCTTCCTCCTTGTAGCAACAATTTTCTTAGCTGCTGGAATTTTTACCGGAACTGTCTCGTATTTTGCTTTTCTGACGTTTTTGATTTTAGACATAGTGAAAAATTATCGTCTTTTTTCAACAGTGTTAAAGATTTTGATGGGCTGAACTGTTCTGTCCCCTCACAGGTGGTGGATCAGGCCGGGACACTGACGGGTGCTGCTGTGGGCAGGACGGTTCCAGGTTTGTACCCCGTCCTGGACTGTTCGATCGGTGTTTCTGCTGTTACTGTGTGTTCGCAACCTGAAATCATGAATGTAGCATGTGTGTGTCTGTTTCCTTGAATAAATGAGCTCAAAACCAGCCATGACCGTTCAGCCACTACATCGCCAAGTCAATGTTCCTTCCTTATTTACATATAGTGTAAAGGTCGTGACCTCAGCTTCACCACGAGTCTCAGCCAATGAGGTTTAGGGAGGAGCCTAAAGCGCATCTCATTAACTTTTTTGTTTTTGCAATCCACTTTTAAATAAAGAAACTGAAACTTTAAACTTGAATGACATTAGTAATGTGGGCATATTATTATTCTCAAATAAAGAAAATCTCTTTTATTGGGAAAAAAAAATATCAAGTAATCTAATAATTTGGCAGGACAAAGACTCCTGCTGTACCCCATGAATATTCGTTTTTCACAAACTACCTCAGTTTCTCACATAAAAAGCATCAACAAAAGCACAGCCTGTATATTCACAGACATACACACACACACACACACACACACACACACACTGGACCAGGTCATCAGAGTAGTTACGCTACAGAGGAACATAGATTCTTTAGTGAGCTCTGAAAATTTAGATTTGTTTTTAAAAAGAAAGAAATATGGTACTTTTACAAACTTTTACAGTTAACCCTGTTCAGCATTATGTTATGGGACCACAAAGCTAATATTTCCTGTGTGACGTGTTCAGACGTGCACTCATGTTCGTTCCAGGTTTCACGAGTAGAAGCTGTAGAATTCAAATGTCCTGACAAATGAGTTTAATCAATTGCTGCCGATCCCATGATGTGCCTTACAATGTGATAAATCAGTGCTTCTCAAAGTGTGGGCGGGGCACTGCGGGTGGGGGCGGAATCGGGATCATAAGATGGAGAAAAACTGTTCTCACTTTTTGATGTTTTAAGTGATGCAGATGTTTTTTTTTGTCACTTCACATTGTTGAAATAAAGGTGAAGCGATTCATCCATTCAAGCGTCTAGTAGTGAAATTATTTGCTTAGAAGGTTTTTCTTAGTGTTGCACCGAAATGAAAATTCTTGGCTGAAACCGAAAACCGAAAAAGAGGAAAACCTGGCCGATAAATGAAACAAAATTTGTTAAAATTATGCAAATATTTATTAGGCATATTGCAACAATCAAGAGTACAAAATACAATTCAAACTAAAATGTTACATAAAACAATACATAAACAATAATATACATGCCTACTGGCCTGCTGAAAGGTTAATTATCAAAAATAAATTTGACGAGCAATAATTATAAATTCCGTTTTATTCCTCAAAATTTTTTTTCCCCTAAAATTTCAGCTAATACTAAACATTAAGAGCAGGACTGCAAAGATCCAGTGTTGGTGTCAGCATGCTGATGAATTGTGATTCTTCAACCAAATAACGCGAAAAAATCTACCGTCTGCAGAGATAATAAACACATTGTTTTATACATGTCTCATGAATGTTCAGAAAAAAGTTGGATGGACTGAATGTCCCTATAAGTGCAGTAATAAATCCATCATGTCAGGGAAGGATGGAGCTCAGGAGCTTGAGAAGCAGAAACCTTCTGGAAATGAAGCCTGTCTGGAGACTCCCTCCGTTCCTCTGATCAGGGACGAACCTGTGGACTCAGAGAATGATGGATGACCTCAGAAGCCTCTGGACTTCCGCATCTCAGGGTTTCGTTTCATTTACTCCATCGCAAAGTGAATGATTAGGATTGACTATGAATATATGACAAAACACGCAAAACGTTGGCTATCCTAAAAGTTCCTTTAGGATAGCTTTGGATGTGCTAACCATTCCACTTTCATGACAAACTCAGAAGAACACGTTTGTGACCAACAGAAATCAGATCGGATGCATACGTATTTGCAAACCTTCTGAAAAACTGAAGCTCGCTGAAGTATCCACCATAACGGATTGAAAACTGCTGAAGTTTGGAAGTGCGAGGTTCTTGGAGTGAAGTGTGAGGAACATCTGATGCGCTGGGAGCTGGACACGGGTGGCGTCCTCGCTGCCAGTGTAAACCCATCACACCGCATCTGGTGTCACTTCAGTAAACCTGGACCATATTAAAACATGTGGAAAGCATTTTCTCCTCATATGGCCGCCTCTGACAGCTCCAACAATAACCCAACATTCCCAGAAGAATGAGCTTTCAGAAGGGGAAGATTTATTACCAATTTAATCTAAACGAGGTAGAATTATTACCTCCAATAGAATCGGTTTCGGTTACAAAAAAGTACAAATTGTAATTTCTGTACATTTTGTAATTATTTCATGATGTTTCTTTCAACCAACCAATAATCAAGCCATCAACCATCCATCCAGCCTGTGGGAGTGACCTTGATCAAGATACTGACCCACATGACCCCCGACACCACAGCTGATGACTGCCCACTGCTCCTTGTTTGTGTGTGTAACTTCGCTGGATGATTAAATGTGTCCTAACGGTCCTGATCTTCTGTCTGGTGAATTTCTTGTTACAGCTTGTGTAAATCATTAACTGTTTCCTATCTTGACAAATTGCTTTTGATGCTTTTGAACTAATCCTCCGATTAACCTGAACAAAATCTATTTTACCAATCATCCATTTAACAAACGTACCCTCCATTTAACTATTCAGCCATCATTGAATTAGTCTATTAGCTATCTAACTAATCTGACTAACCAACTCTCTGATTAGTTAACTAAACCTCCATTTAACTAACCAGCATTAAATCAACCAATCCTTTATCCAACTATTTAAATAACTAACCAACCAATCAACTAATCAACATTAAATATACCAATCCATTGTCCAACCAACTAACCAACCCTCTATTCACTTAACCAGCATTAAATATATATTCATGACATCACACTTCCTGTTTCTCAAACTCTGCTCCTCCTGGTTCTGCATCATCTTGTTCTCCATCACACTTCATGACATCACTTCCTGTTTCTCAATTTCGGCTCCTCCTGGTTCTCTATCATCTTGTTTTCCATCATCTGGTATCTATATGTCTATAATCTTCTTGTTTCCAAGTCAGGCAACGTCTCATGTGATTGGTCCCGGTCCTGTCCTCCACTGACACGTCTGCGCTGGGTTCTGGTTGCTGAGTTTGACTTAACAAGCAGCGGTTCCGTTCCTCCTGAAGCGATGACTCAGCGCTTTCCCAGCATCACCTGCAGCTTTACCACCCACAGAGATTTATGGACCCACAATTATGGCTGAAAGAACCATCTGATTCTAATCAAGCACAGGAGCTTAACTTGTTTTTTTTTTTTGTTTGACGAACATGGAAAAGCCCTTCGACGTGAAATTCAACGTGGCATCAGCAATCTGGTATTACACATGTTTGCCCAAAAACAATGGGTTTTAGATTTGGTCTTCTATTTTTTCACTCAATTTTGGTGGATGTTGAAACCACACCACGGCGCGGTAGATAGACATAATTGCATATATTGAGTTTTAGTCAAATATGTTGCCATCTTTTTCCGTAGTTTCTGTAAAATAGTTTTCAGGAATTATTTCACGCTTTCAGGCACGATTAGTTGGAAGATTGTAGATGATTTTTCACAGTTAATGTGAAATTTACCATTCATTGTTTACTACCTTTTCATATTTGAGTAAAAAAAATTCAAATAGTATTTTTTTAATATTGGCTGAAAAGTAATAACAATAGTTGAACAAATACATAATTTGCTTTTGTTATATTTAAAATCTAAATATTTTCTACGGAATAATAATTTTTTTTTTTTTTAATATGTTTTTCTATAATTTACACAAATGAATTTTTTATATTCTATTCATATACTTTATATACTGTATAAAGTTTATTTTTTCCTTAAATGATTGCTGAATAATGAACAGTAAAGTGTCGTAATTCATACATTTTTTAAATACAATACAAATCAATTCAAACATTAAANAAGGTCGTGACCTCAGCTTCACCACGAGTCTCAGCCAATGAGGTTTAGGGAGGAGCCTAAAGCGCATCTCATTAACTTTTTTGTTTTTGCAATCCACTTTTAAATAAAGAAACTGAAACTTTAAACTTGAATGACATTAGTAATGTGGGCATATTATTATTCTCAAATAAAGAAAATCTCTTTTATTGGGAAAAAAAAATATCAAGTAATCTAATAATTTGGCAGGATAAAGNTTATTTTTTCCTTAAATGATTGCTGAATAATGAACAGTAAAGTGTCGTAATTCATACATTTTTTAAATACAATACAAATCAATTCAAACATTAAATACAATAAGTTGTGCTTTTTATTTAAATTACAGCTAAATTTGCAGAATCGCTAGTTTTTCTCATTTTATCAAGTGTAATGTATTTTTATATTTCATTTTTATAATTTCGTCTAAAGAAAAAAATGTCAAAATCTATATATGCTGCAAAATATACCAAATTACAACAAACAAATGAACAAGTTAAACAAACACAAACAGTTGTTATTATCTCAGGACTGTTGGGTTGTGATGTGCAGATACATGTTTGTGGACACGTGTTCATGACATGAATCCTCACGCTTAATAAGAGTTTGTACATTTGGTTGTACAGCACAAACTTTTCCATGTTTTTGCCTTGACGAGTCCATGACACTGAGCTGAAGTCACGGCCGATCTTCATGCGTCAAGATGGACGCGCTGTTTGTTCTTCTCACACTTGTGCATCACTGTCCTTCAGGAATATGAATTTAAAGATGTTGCGCACACACGCGCCCACACACACGTCACATCCAGGAGCGTGTTATTACCAGTGTAATAAACCTTCAGGGGTCTCAGACTCACTCACAGATCCCATTAGGTCGGGGGCCTGGACAGGATTATAAAACACTAAAATGAAACATATTTCAACATAAATATGGATCATAACAGAATGGAATATTATTCCAGAATATACCAATTCTATAGAAACGCTATTTAAATAAATAATATATCAACTTTAAGTAACTTTGTTTTTTAAATGTCTTTGTTATTTTTAAATGTTGTCCTCTATAATGGTGTGTATGTATATATACTGTATACATGGATGACAGATAGATAAATAGATATTTAGATAGATAGATATACAGACAGAAAAATGCATAGACAGAGAGACAGACAGACAGATAGATATACAGACAGAAAGATGAAAAGACAGAGAATGACAGATCGATTGATAGATAGATAGAGACAGACAGATAAATAGATAAATATACAGACAGAAAGACAGAGAGACAGACGTACAGATGGAAGGATGGATGGATAGATGGATAGACAAATATAAGTATACAGACAGACAGACAGATGAATAGACAGAGAGAAAGACGTGTATATAGAGAGATAGATAGACATTAATTTTTTTTATCCATTTCTGGGTCACAGGGACTTTCTAAATATTCACACCTAAGAACATTCTAGATATTTCTGCTGTGTGTGTGTGTAGAATCACAAGGACAGTCGTCACATTGTGGTAAATGCTAACCTGAAAGCTGCTTGGAATATCATGGCATTGTTGTTTATCCACTTCAAACCGCATTAATTCAGAACCATGTGAAATTCAGTTCTGCAAGTGAAATGAGATGTTCCGACACCTGATGCTCAAGGCCGAGACGGAACAAGAGGATCCTGAGCGATGAGCTTCAGCACCGCTGAAGGCCGCGCCCATACGGCTAATGTACAATATGTGCACCGCGGTGACCAGAGTGACCAAGCGTCCTCTTTGGCCCTTTTGTCCAGTCCGGGGTGTCCGGGCGGGTTTTATAAATTCTTGAAAATTTTTATAAATTTCCGTAGGAATTATACACGTGTAGGTAAACAACAATGTCTGAACAATGCATCATGGGTTCGATTCCCAGGGAAAGCAGAAATTTGTTGAATTGTAAAATTGTAATAAAATGTTAGTCGC
>SOMO01001993.1:0-14454 GCA_028128575.1 Paedocypris carbunculus
TTTTCATTTGGTTTTTTAACTAAAACAATACAAATGTACTTATAGTACAGATACAACTTCTGGAACCACTCAAGCATCCCCACCGATGACTTTGGCTCCAACCACAGCCTCAGCACCACCAGTTGAAACTTCACCATCAGCGAGTACAGCAGCAGAAAGTACAACTTCAGTTACAGTAACAACCACAAGTCTACCTGTCACCTCCACAACAACGTTAGCAACAACATCTGGACCTTTACCTACAACATCGGCTCCAACAACCACAGGTGCAGAAACCTCAACAGCATCTTTGAAAACCACTCTTATAACAGGTACNCAGCCTCAGCACCACCAGTTGAAACTTCACCATCAGCGAGTACAGCAGCAGAAAGTACAACTTCAGTTACAGTAACAACCACAAGTCTACCTGTCACCTCCACAACAACGTTAGCAACAACATCTGGACCTTTACCTACAACATCGGCTCCAACAACCACAGGTGCAGAAACCTCAACAGCATCTTTGAAAACCACTCTTATAACAGGTACAGCTGTAGAAACAACTACTTTACAATTAACATCATCATCTGTAGCTCCAACAACTACAAAAAACCCTACTTCACCACTAACATTAACATCTGTAGCTCCACCATTAACAACAGCTGGGCAATCAACTACGTCATCATTGACAACCACAGCAGCTGAAACCACTACTTTACCATTAACATCAACATCTGTAACTCCACAATTAACAACAGCATATGTACAAACAACTACCTCACAATTAAATTCAACATACGTAGCTCCACTTTTAACAACCACAGCTGCACAAACCACTACTTTGCCTTTAACAACATCTGTACCTTCACCCTCAACTGGTCCAGATGCACAATCCACTACTTTACCCTTAACATCAACATCTGTAACTACACCTTCAACAACCACAGCTGCACAAACAACTACCATCCCATTAACATTAACATCTGCAACTCCACCTTTAACAACCACAGTTGGACAAACAACTGCTTCACCATTAACAACCACATCTGCTGAAACCACTACTTTACAATTAACATCAACATCTGTAATTTCAGCTTCAACAACCACAGCTGCACTAACCACTATCAACCCATCAACATCTGTAACACCACCTTTATTAACCACATCTAGTGAAACAAGTACTTCACCACTGACAACATCTGTAACACCACCTTTAACAAGCACAGCTGCACAAACAACTACTATTCCATCAACATCTGTTACTACACCTTTAACAACCACATCAGCTGAAACCACTACTATATCATTACCATCAACATCTGTAACTCCAACTTCAACAACCACAGCTGGACAAACAACTACTTCATTATTAACAACCACAGCTGTTGAAACCACTACTTTACCCTTAACATCAACATCTGTAACTCCAGCTTCAACAACCACAGCTGCACAAACCACTACCATCCCATCAACATCTGTTACTCCACCTTTAACAAGCACAGCTGTTGAAACCACTACTTTACCCTTAACATCAACATCTGTAACTCCAGCTTCAACAACCACAGCTGCACAAACCACTACCATCCCATCAACATCTGTTACTCCACCTTTAACAAGCACAGCTGTTGAAACCACTACTTTACCCTTAACATCAACATCTGTAACTCCAGCTTCAACAACCACAGCTGCACAAACCACTACCATCCCATCAACATCTGTTACTCCACCTTTAACAAGCACAGCTGTTGAAACCACTACTTTACCCTTAACATCAACATCTGTAACTCCAGCTTCAACAACCACAGCTGCACAAACCACTACCATCCCATCAACATCTGTTACTCCACCTTTAACAAGCACAGCTGTTGAAACCACTACTTTACCCTTAACATCAACATCTGTAACTCCAGCTTCAACAACCACAGCTGCACAAACCACTACCATCCCATCAACATCTGTTACTCCACCTTTAACAAGCACAGCTGTTGAAACCACTACTTTACCCTTAACATCAACATCTGTAACTCCAGCTTCAACAACCACAGCTGCACAAACCACTACCATCCCATCAACATCTGTTACTCCACCTTTAACAAGCACAGCTGTTGAAACCACTACTTTACCCTTAACATCAACATCTGTAACTCCAGCTTCAACAACCACAGCTGCACAAACCACTACCATCCCATCAACATCTGTTACTCCACCTTTAACAAGCACAGCTGTTGAAACCACTACTTTACCCTTAACATCAACATCTGTAACTCCAGCTTCAACAACCACAGCTGGACAAACAACTACTTCATTATTAACAACCACAGCTGTTGAAACCACTACTTTACCCTTAACATCAACATCTGTAACTCCAGCTTCAACAACCACTGCTGCACAAACCACTAATTTGCTAATAACATCAACATCTGTAAACCCACCTTTAACAACCACAACTGGACAAACAACTACATTATTATTAACAACTACATCTGCTGAAACCACTACTTTATCATTAACATCAACATCTGTAANACTAACAACTAATTTGCCATTAACATCAACATCTGTAAACCCACCTTTAACAACCACAACTGGACAAACAACTACATTATTATTAACAACTACATCTGCTGAAACCACTACTTTATCATTAACATCAACATCTGTAATTCCAGCTTCAACAACCACAGGTGCACTAACTACTACCATCCCATTAACATTATCATCTGTAACTCCACCTTTAACAACCACAGCTGGACAATCAACTGCTTCCTTATTAACAACCACATCTGCTGAAACCACTACTTTACCCTTAACATCAACATCTGTAATTCCAGCTTCAACAACCACAGGTGCACAAACTACTACCATCCCATCAACATCAACATCTGTAACTCCATCTTTAACAACCACAACAGCACAAACCACTAATTTGCCAACAATATCAACATCTGTAAATCCACCTTTAACAACCACAGCTGGACAAACAACTACTTCATTATTAACAACCACAGCTGCTGAAACCACTACTTTACCCTTGACATCAACATCTGTAACTCCAGCTTCAACAACCACAGCTCCACAAACCACTACCATCCCATCAACATCAACATCTGTAACTCCATCTTTAACAACCACAACAGCACAAACCACTAATTTGCCAACAATATCAACATCTGTAAATCCACCTTTAACAACCACAGCTGGACAAACAACTACTTCATTTTTAACAACCACAGCTGCAGAAACCACTACTTTACCCTTGACATCAACATCTGTGACTCCAGCTTCAACANACATCTGTAACTCCACCTTCAACAACCACAGCTGCACAAACTACTACCATCCCATTAACATTAACATCTGCAACTCCACCTTTAACAACCACAGCTGGACAAACAACTGCTTCATCATTAACAACCACATCTGCTGAAACCACTACTATATCATTATCATCAACATCTGTAACTCCAGCTTCAACAACCACAGCTGCACTGACCACTATCAACCCATCAACATCTGTAACTCCATCTTTATTAACCACATCTAGTGAAACAACTACTTCACCACTGACAACATCTGTAACACCACCTTCAACAAGCACAGCTGCACAAACAACTACTATCCCATCAACATCTGTTACTACACCTTTAACAACCACATCAGCTGAAACCACTACTATATCATTACCATCAACATCTGTAACTCCAACTTCAACAACCACAGCTGCACAAACAACTACCATCCCATTAGCATTANCACCTTTATTAACCACATCTAGTGAAACAAGTACTTCACCGCTGACAACATCTGTAACACCACCTTTAACAAGCACAGCTGCACAAACAACTACTATCCCATCAACATCTGTTACTACACCTTTAACAACCACATCAGCTGAAACCACTACTATATCATTACCATCAACATCTGTAACTCCAACTTCAACAACCACAGCTGCACAAACAACAACCATCCCATTAGGATTATCATCTGTAACTCCACCTTTAACAACCACAGCTGGACAAACAACTACTTCATTATTAACAACCACAGCTGCTGAAACCACTACTTTACCCTTGACATCAACATCTGTAACTCCAGCTTCAACAACCACAGCTACACAAACCACTAATTTGCCAATAACATCAACATCTGCAAATCCACCTTTAACAACCACAGCTGGACAAACAACTACTTCATTATTAACAACCACAACAGCACAAACCACTACTTTACCATTATCATCAACATCTGTAATTCCAGCTTCAACAACCACAGCTGCACTAACCACTATCAACCCATCAACATCTGTAACTCCATCTTTATTAACCACATCTAGTGAAACAACTACTTCACCACTGACAACATCTGTAACACCACCTTCAACAAGCACAGCTGCACAAACAACTACTATCCCATCAACATCTGTTACTACACCTTTAACAACCACATCAGCTGAAACCACTACTATATCATTACCATCAACATCTGTAACTCCAGCTTCAACAACCACAGCTGCACAAACAACTACCATCCCATTAGGATTATCATCTGTAACTCCACCTTTAACAACCACAGCTGGACAAACAACTACTTCATTATTAACAACCACAGCTGCTGAAACCACTACTTTACCCTTGACATCAACATCTGTGACTCCAGCTTCAACAACCACAGCTGCACAAACCACTACCATCCCATCAACATCTGTAACGCCACCTTTAACAACCACAACAGCACAAACCACCAATTTGCCAATGACATCAACATCTGTAAACCCACCTTTAACAACCACAGCTGGACAAACAACTACATTAGTATTAACAACCATATCTGCTGAATCCACTACTTTACCATTAACATCAACATCTATGATTCCAGCATCAACCACCACAGCTGCACAAACTACTACCATCCCATCAACATCTGTTACTACACCTTTAACAACCACATCTGCTGAAACCACTACTATATCATTAACATCAACATCTGTAACTCCACCTTTATCAACCACATCTAGTGAAACAACTACTTCACCTCTGACAACATCTGTACCACCACCTTCAACAAGCACAGCTGCACAGATAACTACCATCCCATTATCAATAACATCGGTATCTCCACCTTTAACAACCACAGCTGGACAAACAACTATTTCATCATTAACAACCACAACGGCACAAACCACTACTTTACCCTTAACATCAACATCTGTAATTCCAGCTTCAACAACCACATCTGTACTAACCACTATCAACCCATCAACATCTGTAACTCCACCTTTATTAACCACATCTAGTGAAACAACTACTTCACCACTGACAACATCTGTAACACCACCTTTAACAAGCACAGCTGCACAAACAACTACTATCCCATCAACATCTGTTACTACACCTTTAACAACCACATCAGCTGAAACCACTACTATATCATTACCATCAACATCTGTAACTCCAGCTTCAACAACCACAGCTGCACAAACAACTACCATCCCATTAGCATTAACATCTGTAACTCCACCTTTAACAACCACAGCTGGACAAGCAACTACTTCATCATTAACAACCAAAGCTGCTGAAACCACCACCATACCATCAACATCTGTAACTCCATCTTTAACAACCACAACAGCACAAACCACTAATTTGCCAACAATATCAACATCTGTAAATCCACCTTTAACAACCACAGCTGGACAAACAACTGCTTCATCATTAACAACCACATCTGCTGAAACCACTACTTTACCATTAACATCAACATCTGTAATTCCAGCTTCAACAACCACAGCTGCACTAACCACTATCAACCCATCAACATCTGTAACTCCACCTTTATTAACCACATCTAGTGAAACAACTACTTCACCACTGACAACATCTGTAACACCACCTTTAACAAGCACAGCTGCACAAACAACTACTATTCCATCAACATCTGTTACTACACCTTTAACAACCACATCAGCNCCCAACAACATCTGTTTCATCAGCTTCATCATCATCTCAATCGACAACAACAGCAGCACAAACAGCAACCAGCCTTTTAACCTCCACTCCTCTGACATCAGAGTCCACTCTAGTTACCTCAACATCTGTAACATCACCAGCAGCAAGTACAGCTACAGAGACCAGTACAGTACCACTAACTTCAACATCTGTAATTTCCCCATCAACAGCTACAGTGGCACAAACATCGACTGTACCACTAACATCAACATCTGTCCCAACTCCTTCAATAAGCACAGCNTGAAACCACTACTATATCATTACCATCAACATCTGTAACTCCAACTTCAACAACCACAGCTGCACAAACCACTACCATCCCATCAACATCTGTAACGTCACCTTTATCAACCACAACAGCACAAACCACTAATTTGCCAATAACATCAACATCTGTAAATCCACCTTTAACAACCACAGCTGGACAAACAACTACATTATTAATAACAACCACATCTGCTGAATCCACTACTTTACCATTAACATCAACATCTGTGATTCCAGCATCAACAACCACAGCTGCACTAACCACTACCATCCCATCAACATCAACACCTGTAACTCCACCTTTAACAACCACAACTGCTGCTGAAAGCACTACTTTACTAATAACATCAACATCTGTAACTCCACCATTATCAACCACATCTAGTGAAACAACTACTTTACCACTGACAACATCTGCACCACCACCTTTATCAAGCACAGCTGCACAGATAACTACCATTCCATTAGCATTAACATCGGTAACTCCACCTTTTACAACCACAGCTGGACAAACAAGTTCTTCATCATTAACAACCACAGCTGCTGAAAACACTACTTTACCCTTGACATCAACATCTGTAACTCCAGCTTCAACAACCACAGTTGCACAAACCACTACCATCCCATCAACATTTGTAACTCCACCTTTAACAACCACAACGACACAACCCACCAATTTGCCAATAACATCAACATATGTAAATCCACCTTTAACAACCACAGCTGGACAAACAACTACTTCATTATTAACAACCACAACAGCACAAACCACTACTTTACCATTAACATCAACATCTGTAATTCCAGCTTCAACAACCACAGCTGCACTAACTACAACCATCACATTAACATCTGTAACTACACCTTTAACAATCACAACAGCACAAACCACCAATTTGCCAATGACATCAACATCTGTAAACCCACCTTTAACAACCACAGCTGGACAAACAACTACATTAGTATTAACAACCACATCTGCTGAAACCACTACTTTACCATTAACATCATCATCTGTGATTTCAGCATCAACAACCACAGCTGCACAAACCACTACCGTCCCATCAACATCTGTATCTGTAACTCCACCTTTAACAACCACATCTGCTGAAACCACTACTTTACTATTAACGTCAACATCTGTAACTCCACCTTTATCAACCACATCTAGTGAAACAACTACTTCACCACCGACAACATCTGTACCACCACCTTCAACAAGCACAGCTGCACAAACAACTACTATCCCATTAGCAATAACATCTGTAACTCCACCTTTAACAACCACAGCTGGACAAGCAACTACTTCATCATTAACAACCAAAGCTGCTGAAACCACTACTTTACCCTTGACATCAACATCTGTAACTCCATCTTTAACAACCACAACAGCACAAACCACTAATTTGCCAATAACATCAACATCTGTAAACCCACCTTCAACAACCACAGCTGGACAAACAACTACTACTTCATTACTAACAACCACAACAGCACAAACCACTACTTTACCATTATCATCAACATCTGTAATTCCAGCTTCAACGGCCACAGCTGCACTAACGACTACCCTCCCATCAACATCTGTAACTCCAGCTTTAACAACCACAACGACACAAACCACTACTTTACCATTAACATCAACATCTGTGACTCCAGCATCAACAACCACAGCTGCACAAACCACTACCATTCCATTAACATCTGTAACTCCACCTTTAACAACCACATCTGCTGAAACCACTACTCTATCATTAACACCAACATCTGTAACTCCACCTTTATCAACCACATCTAGAGAAACAACTACTTCACAATTGACAACATCTGCACCACCACCTCCAACAAGCACAGCTGCACAAACAACTACCATCCCAATAGCATTAACATCTGCAACTCCATCTTTAACAACCACAGCTGGACAAACAACTACTTCATCATTAACAACCACAGCTGCTGAAACCACTACTTTACCATTAACATCAACATCTGTAATTCCAGCTTCAATATCCACAGCTGCACTAACCACTACCGACCCATCAACATCTGTAACTCCACCTTTATCAACCACATCTAGTGAAATAACTACTTCACCACTGACCACATCTGTACCACCACCTTCAACAGGCACAGCTGCACAAATAACTACCATCCCATCAACATCTGTTACTACACCTTTAACAACCACATCTGCTGAAACCACTACTATATCATTAACATCAACATCTGTAGCTCCAGCTTCAACAACAACAGCTGCACAAACAAATACCATCCCATTAGCATTGACATCTGTAATTCCACCTTTAACAACCACAGCTGGACAAACAACTACTTCGTTATTAACAACAATAGCTGCTGAAACCACCACCATCCCGTTAACATCGACATCTGTAACTCCACTTTTAACAACCACAGCTGGACAAACCACTACCATCCCATCAACATCAACATCTGTAACTTTAACAAGCACCTCTGAACAAACCACTGCTTCATCATTAACTACCACAACTACAGAAACTACTTCTTTACCTTTAACATCAACATCTGTAATTCCACCTTTAACAAGTACATCTGGACAAACAACTTCTTCATCATTAACAACCACAGCTGCAGAAACCACTACTTTGCCATTAACATCAACATCTCTATCTCCTGCTCTAACAACCACAACTGCACAAACCACAATTTTACCATCAGCATCTGTAACTACTAGTACTGTGCCATTAACATCAACATCTGTAACTCCACCTTTAACAACCACAGTTGGTCAAACAACTACATCATTAACAACATCTGTACCACCACCGTCAACAAGCACAGTTGCACAAACAACTACTTTACCAATTACAACAACAAAAGACATTTCTACTCTAACAGGTGTAAGTAAAGAAACCACAGTTGTAGCACTAACAACAACATCTCTGTCTTCAGCATCAACAAGCACAACTGCAGAAACTACTATGCCAACAACACCCACATCAGCATCGGGTACATTAACAACTGCAAACCAAACAACATCTGTACCATTACCTCCAGCAAATACAACAACCGAGACCACTACCTTACTACAAACATCGACATCTGTAATCTCCCCAACAACTACAGTGGAAAAAACAACTAGTGTACCACTAACATCAACATCTGTCTCAACAACTTCAACTGCAAGTACAGCTGCAGGAACTCCTACTCTATCAGCAACAATCACATCTGCATTGCCTACATCTACATCAGCAGACCCAACAACATCTGTTTCATCAGCTTCAACATCAGCTCAAATGACAACAACAGCAGCAGAAACATCAACTAGCCTTTTAACGTACACTTCTGTGACACCAGAGACTACAATACTTACCTCAACATCTGTAACAATCCCAGCAGCAGCTACAGCTACAGAGACCACTACTGTACCACTAACATCAACATTTGCAATTTCACCATCAACAGTTACAGTGGCACAAACATCGACTGTACCACTAACATCAACATCTGTCCTATCAACTTCAACAATCACAGCTGCAGAAACTACTACTCTATCAGCAACACCCACATCTGCATTGCCTACATCCACATCAACAAACCCAACAACGTCTGTATCACCATTATCATCATCAACTCCATTAACAACATCAGCAGCACAAACAGCAACCAGCCTTTTAACCTCCACTCCTCTGACCTCAGATTCCACAATAGTTTCATCAACATCTGTAACATCACCAGCAGCAACTACAGCTACAGAGACCAGTACAGTACCACTAACTTCAACATCTGTAATTTCACCATCAACAGCTACAGTGGCACAAACATCGACTGTACCACTAACATCAACATCTGTCCCAGCTCCTTCAGCAAGTAAAGCTGCAGAAACTACTGTTCTATCAGCAACACCCACATCTGCATTGTCTACATCTACATTAGTAGACCCAACAACATCTGTTTCATCAGCTTCATCATCATCTCAATCGACAACAACAGCAGCACAAACAGCAACCAGCCTTTTAACCTCCACTCCTCTGACATCAGAGTCCACTCTAGTTACCTCAACATCTGTAACATCACCAGCAGCAAGTACAGCTACAGAGACCAGTACAGTACCACTAACATCAACATCTGTAATTTTACCATCAACCACTACAGTGGCACAAACAACGACTTTACCACTAACGTCAACATCTGTCCCAACTCCTTCAACAAGCACAGCTGCAGAATCCACTACTCTACCAGCTTCTATGCCAACAACAACATCTGTATTTCCTCTGACATCAGAGTCCACAATAGTTACATCAACATCTGTAACATCACCAGCTGCAACTACAGAGACCACTACAGAGACCACTACTGTACCACAAACGTCAACATCTGTAATTTCACCATCAACAGCTACAGTGGCACAAACAACAAATGTACCACTAACGTCAACATATGTCTTAGCAACTTCAAGTACAGCTGCAGAAGCTACTACTCTATCAGCAACACCCACATCTGCATTGTCTACATCAGTAGACCCAACAACATCTGTATCATCAGCTTCAACATCAACTCAATTAAACACAACAGCAGCAGAAACATCAACTAGCCTTTTAACCTCCACTCCTCTGACCTCAGAGTCCACACTACTTACCTCAACATCTGTAACATCACCAGCAGCAACTACAGCTACAGAGACCACTACAGTATCACTAATGTCAACATCTGTATCTCCTCTGACCTCAGATTCCACAATAGTTTCATCAACATCTGTAACATCACCAGCAGCAACTACAGCGACTGAGACCACTACAGCACCAGTAACAGCAACATCTCCGTTTTCACAATCAACAGCTGCTGTGGCACAAACATCCACTGTACCACTAACATCAACGTCTGTCTCATCTCCTTCAGCAAGTACAGCTACAGATTCTACTACTCTGTCAGCAACACCCACATCTGCATTGCCTACATCTACATCTACATCAACAGACCCAACAACATTTGTTTCGTCAGCTTCATCACCTCAATCGACCTCAGAGTCCACTCTAGTTACATCAACATCTGTAACATCACCAGCAGCAACTACAGCTACAGAGATCACTACAGTACTACTAGGATCAACCGCTGTAATTTCACCATCAACAGCTACCGTGACACAAATGTCAAATTTACCACTAACGTCAACATCTGTCCCAGCACCTTCAACAAGCACAGCTGCAGATTCTACTACTCTATCAGCTTCTATGCCAACAACACTCACATCTGCATTGGCTACATCTGCATCAGATCCAACAACATCTGTATCTCCTCTGACTTCACAGTCCACACTAGATACATCAACATCTGTAACATCACCAGCAGCAACTACAGCTACAGAGACCACTACAGTACCACTAATGTCAACATCTGCAATTTCACCATCATCAGCTACAGTGGCACAAACATCAACAGTACCACTAACAACAACATCTGTCTCAGCTGCATCAACAAGCACAGCTGCAGAAACCACTTCTATACCAACAACATTCACATCTGCATTGGCTACATCTACATCAGCAAAGCCAACAACATCTGTATCTTCAGCTTCAACATCTACTCAATTGACAACAACAGAGGCAGAAACATCGACCAGCCTTTTAACATCCACTTCTGTGACATCAGAGTCCACTCTAGTTACATCAACATCTGTAACATCAGCTACAGCTACAGAGACGACTACTGTACCACTAACATCAACATCTGTAATTTCACCATCAACAGCTACAGTGGCAAAAATGTCGACTGTACCACTAACATCAACATCTGTCTTAGCAACTTCAACAAGTACAGCTGCTGAAACTCCTACTCTATCAGCAACACCCACATCTGCATTGTCTACATCCACATCAACAGACCCAACAACATCTGCATCATCAGCTTCAACACCAGCTCAATTAACAACAACAGCACCAGCAGGAACAGCAACCAGCCTTTTAACCTCCACTCCTCTGACAGCAGAGTCCACACTAGTTACATCAACATCTGTATTATCACCAGCAGCAACTACAGCGACAGAGACCACTACAGTGCCACTAACATCAACATCTGTCCCAGCACCTTCAACAAGCACAGCTGCAGATTCTACTACTCTATCAGCTTCTATACCAACAACACTCACATCTGCATTCGCTACATCTGCATCAGCAGACCCAACAACATCTGTATCTCCTCTGACTTCAGAGTCCACACTAGTTACAACATCATCTGTAACATCATCAGCAGCAACTACAGCTACAGAGACCACTACTGTACCACTGACTTCAACATCTGTAATTTCACAATCAACAGCTACAGTGGCGCAAACAACGAATGTACCACTAACATCAATATCTGTCTTAGCAACTTCAACAAGCACAGCTGCAGAAGCTACTACTCTATCAGCAACACCCACATCTGCAATGTCTACATCTTCATCAGCAAACCCAACAACATCTGTTTCATCAGCTTCATCATCATCTCAATCGACAACAACAGCAGCACAAACAGCAACCAGCCTTTTAACCTCCACTCCTCTGACAGCAGAGTCCACACTAGTTACATCAACATCTGTATTATCACCAGCAGCAACTACAGCGACAGAGACCACTACAGTGCCACTAACATCAACATCTGTCCCAGCACCTTCAACAAGCACAGCTGCAGATTCTACTACTCTATCAGCTTCTATACCAACAACACTCACATCTGCATTCGCTACATCTGCATCAGCAGACCCAACAACATCTGTATCTCCTCTGACTTCAGAGTCCACACTAGTTACAACATCATCTGTAACATCATCAGCAGCAACTACAGCTACAGAGACCACTACTGTACCACTGACTTCAACATCTGTAATTTCACAATCAACAGCTACAGTGGCGCAAACAACGAATGTACCACTAACATCAATATCTGTCTTAGCAACTTCAACAAGCACAGCTGCAGAAGCTACTACTCTATCAGCAACACCCACATCTGCAATGTCTACATCTTCATCAGCAGACCCAACAACATCTGTTTCATCAGCTTCATCATCATCTCAATCGACAACAACAGCAGCAGGAACAGAAACCAGCCTTTTAACCTCCACTTATCTGACATCAGAGTCCACACTAGTTACATCAACATCTGTAACATCACCAGCAGCAAGTACAGCTACAGAGACCACTACAGTACCAACAGGATCAACCGCTGTAATTTCACCATCAACAGCTACAGTGACACAAACAGCGACAGTACCACTAACATCAACATCTTTATCTCCATCTGTAGCAAGTAAAACTGCTACATTATCTCTTCAATCGACATCTGTGTCTTCATCTGTAACAAGCCCAGCTGCAGGGTCCACTGCTTTACCACTATCATCATCATCATCATCATCTTTAACATTTGTGTCTTCAATATCTGGAAGTACAGCTGTTGAAGCAAGTACTTCAGCAATAACATCACCAACGGAATCAGGTTTTACAGCAGCACCTTGGGCAACTACTGATTTTTCAAGCACAACACTGTTTGGGACAGTAACATCAACAGTAACAGGGACATCAACTGAATCTCCCTCAACCACTGCTGAAACTTTCAAAACTACAATTCCATCATTGGTTGTTCTTCCAACTGAGTCAATTCCTCCAAAATCAACTTCATTCCAGACAACTGCTTCCAGTGATGCCGTGCCAGGTCCCTCAACACTTTTTACCACAATGGCTCCTCCAGGCATCACGACAGTTCCTGCAGAAAGCACAACCACATCAGTGACAATTAGTCCAACCTCATCTTCAGCTCTAGCAACATCTCTGGAACTTTCAAAATCTACCACCACAACCGAGACTCAACAACCCAGTACCTTACCAAGTTCGACAACAACACCATCATTGTCTTCAGTTGATAATAAAGTGTTTAATCCAACATTCTCTGAACAGTTCAGCACAACACTGTTTCCAAATCCAACCATGAGTTATTCTTTTATCACTCCAAATCAAACGTAAGTTGGCTCTCCCGACTGAATAAACGTTAAATCTGTAGACCCAGCATTTACTAACACTTGTACAAACCTTTGTGATCTTCTAGATCTGGCTCAGCATTGGTAACAAGCAGACTGCTTTTCAACTCTTCATCTCCAGTTCCCAGTGAAGCTCTGGTCCTCAGCGCCATCAGCAATTTATCATCATCCAGAGCGTCAAAGCTCAACCAGTCACTGACTATTGTCAATGTCA
>SOMO01002022.1:4309-15781 GCA_028128575.1 Paedocypris carbunculus
GTTGAATTTTTTTCCAGTAAAAAATAACAGAATGAATGAATGAATGAAGACTTTATTTAATAATATAAGAATAATAAATTAATAATAAATAAATACTTTATTTAATAATAACAGAATAATATAAAATGTGAACATTCTGAACGTCAGGATTCAGCTGCTTGGTTCACGCTCTTCTCGCTTGTTCCTCATCCTCACACACTCTCAATCAGGCTATTGCGTGCGAATACTGTGTAAATCAGTCGGTGTTTTCTCTCATTACGCCTACGCTTTTTAACCACATTCATCCAAACGAGCAAAATACTTTGTGACACTATTGATGTTCAAATTCCGTTGAGTTCCTGCTCGAATCTTTTTGTTGAAACGTATTATTAAATCTGTCGATGATCGGCTTAATAACTGAGACTAGATACGCAACGACATCCTGCTTTGGTTTATCCGCACTGGCACCTTTACCCGTAAATGCCGGAGGGGAGGCGAGTCTGCTCTGGTTCCTGTGAAAAGCAGAAGCTCCAGTCAAATAAAACCAGACTCGCAGCTCAGAGTCGTGTTCCAGCGGGATGGAGGAGAACCTGAAGCACCTGATAATCCCGTCTATCCCTGGAAAACCCGGATAAGTGTGGGACAGCTCTTCCCCTGAGGAACCCCTGAAGCTCCAGGCCCAGAACAGACCCTCAGACTGGTCGAAGTTCAAGTGTTTTAGGAGCTGGATCTGACACTCTGGTGGTGGGTTCCACACCCCCGACACCACGGCTTAAGCTGCCCACTGCTCCTGGTGTGTGTGTGTGTGTGTGTGTGTGTGTGTGTGTGTGTGTGTGTGTGTGTGTGTGTGTGTGTGTGTGTGTGTGTGTGAGAGACTCGATACGGCCTCTAGTGGACAGCTCACTTGAGTGGACCACTGTTTTTCAGGGCGGATTGTTTTCTGTTGAGAACACCTCACTCACTGAGATGCAGAGATGATGGAGATCAGTGGGATGATGGATGATTCACTCTTGACTGTTGACTGTTGACTGTTTTTTACAGACTAATCTAAATTTAAACGGATGTATTTACGTTTGCTGAAAGTTGAAAAATCGATCGCGTTGCACTAGGGCGCCACCTTCTGGAATACACCGGTACTAGCGCAGTGCACTTCCGCATAAATGACTGTTTATTTCACAGAGTGTAACTTGAGGTTAAATATTAACTTTCGCTTTCAGTATCATAATGAGAAACGATCGTCCTCATTATTTATCACTCCTAAATCGACGCAACCCCGGCATTTTTGTGTGGCTCTGTAATGGAAAGTACCCACGATCGCTGACCTGAGATCTGTGCCGAGTGTGCTCGCGCCCGCGCACTCCGAGAGTCACTCGCTTAGAACCTGATCCCGGATCAGCCGAGAGCGCGCGTGCGCGTGACTCCATCGCTGGAAACCGCCGAGCTGCGCGCGCAGTGCATTCTGGGACTAGTCGGAAGAGTCAAGATGGCGGCGAGCAGGAGACTACACAAGGTAGACTTCCAAATCTCGCACTTTCTACTCCGCCGAGCGACACTAACGACACCAGGCGACGCGCTACACACCCGCGCGCGGGACCGTCGCGTCCGCTTCTCGCCCCGCCGCTTCGCCGAGTGTCGCTGGGCGCCGCTACTGAGCGTTCTCTTCCCGATGACTCGGCTCGCGTCGCGTCTCGAAACCTGAAGCAGGAAAAGCGCCGCAGGCCGCACCGGTCAGCGGGGTCAGAGGTCACGCCGTGTGTCGGGCGGGTTCGGTCCGGTGACCCGAGGGGGGGCGATGACGCGGAGACGCCCTGACGGAAAGCGAAACTACTAGTGACTGAGTCTCGAGTTCCGCCATGATCACGCGCGTGACGATCCCGAGCAGCTCGCGTGTCAGTGACCGAACATCTCCTCCTCTCCTGGTCCATCTCATTCTCCTCACCTCTACTGGTCCATCTCCTCCACCTCTCCTCTACTGGTCCATCTCCTCATCTCCTGGACCATCTCCTCCACCTCTCCTGGTCCATCTCCTCCACCTCTCCTGGTCCATCTCCTCTTCCTCTTTAGGTCCATCTCCTCTTCTCCTGGTCCATCTCCACCTCTTCTCCTCTCCTGGTCCATCTCTTCCTCCTCTTTAGGTCCATCTCCTCTCCTGGTCCATCTCCTCTTCTCCTGGTCCATCTCCTCCACCTCTTCTCCTCTCCTGGTCCGTCTCCACCTCTTCTCCTCTCCTGGTCCGTCTCCACCTCTTCTCCTGGTCCATTTCCTCCTCCTCTCCTGGTCCATCTTCTCCACCTCTTCTCCTCTCCTGGTCCATCTTCTCCACCTCTTCTCCTCTCCTGGTCCATCTCCTCCACCTCCTCTTCTCCTGGTCCATCTCCTCCTCCTCTTTACGTCCATCTTCTCTTCTCCTGGTCCATCTCCTCCACCTCTCCTCTACTGGTCCATCTCCACCTCTTCTCCTCTCCTGGTCCATCTCCACCTCGTCCTCTCCTGGTCCATCTCCTCCACCTCCTCCTCTCCTGGTCTGGAGTGTTATTGGAATCAAGAGTCTACTTCCTTGTTAGATGACATTATCAGCTGGAAATGATTGATCATGAAACATTATTTCCAATAGAACTAGATCAGCAGAGAACCACTTCACCTGTGATTGTGTGAAGAATCTTCTAATATCACACTGAACGTTTCTCACGTTTCTGATGTTTTCCTCTTAGTTTTGTGCGCCTTGAGACCGTTAAAATTGTGAAAAGCGCCTTACAGATGCTCAGAACTTGATGCTCAGAACTTGAAGCCATGACAACCTGCTCCAGACTTTCCTGTCGTAACGCAAATTCAATCTTTTTTTTTTTTACCAGGAGCTTGAAGAAATTCGCAAATCCGGGATGAAGAACTTCCGCAACATTCAGGTGGACGAGTCGAACATCTTGACATGGCAGGGCCTGATCGTCCCCGTGAGTGTCCCGGTCTCCTCACCGTGGGCGAGAACGTTCCTCGTCTGACGCGTCTCTCCTCCCGCAGGACAACCCTCCGTACGACAAGGGCGCCTTCCGGATCGAGATCATCTTCCCTGCCGAGTATCCCTTCAAACCGCCCAAGATCACCTTCAAGACCAAGATCTACCACCCCAACATCGACGAGAAGGGGCAGGTGTGTCTGCCGGTCATCAGCGCCGAGAACTGGAAGCCGGCCACCAAGACTGACCAAGGTGAGGATCGCTTATTAGAAGAAGATTACCGTATTTTCTGGACTATGAGCCGCTAGTTTTTTCATGGGTTGTGCAGATTTTTTAATCTCTAAACCGGAATTAGAATCAAAATCACAAAATAAACAGAAGACAAAAACACACATATCTGTGGCTTGCAAAACTTTTTTTAATAGAGCAGATGCGGCTTGTTTATCTTTTTTTTTTTTTTTTTTACTTTTTTAAACTATTTAAGGTGCGGCTACTAGTCCAGAAAATACGGTAGCTTTTATTTGTCACGACAAAGAGAAATTTACATTTACATCCTTGCATTATTACATCATCCTTGCGATGTAAATCTTTTTTTTTAAACGATTTGATGTGTAAGATGTTTGATACGTTAGTCATCATTAGAACAGCCCGTGATTGGCTGACGGCTTAGCTCGACCAGGCTCCTCCCCCTCCAGCCGTTGATCCGCCTCTTCCTGACGCTAAAATCATCCTTGCAACGTAAATCTGAAATTGAGTTGTTTTTTTTTTTTTAAACCGATTTGACGAGTTGGATGTTTGAGTTAGACATCATCAGACACGAAAGAACCTTGGGGGTCTCAAAAGGCGCCACAAAAATAAAATTGAATGTATTATTATTATTATTGTTATTATTATTAAGAACCTTCTCTAGAGCAGCTGACATCAAGCAAACCTGCCTGTGATTGGCTGACAGCTCGACCAGGCTCCTCCCCCTCCAGCCGTTGATCCGCCTCTTCCTGACGCTAAAATCATCCTTGCATTGTAAATCTGAAATCCAGTTTTTTTTTGTTTTTACCGTTTTGATGTGTTAGATGTTTGACGTGTTGCAAACCTGCCAGCCAATCACGGCTCTGCTGGACTCGGCACTGTGATTGGCTGAGAGATTCGCTCGGCCAGGCTCCTCCCCCTCCAGCCGTTGATCCGCCTCTTCCTGGCGCTAAAATCATCCTNNTTTTGACGTGTTGCAAACCTGCCAGCCAATCCCGGCGCTGTGATTGGCCAGGCCCCTCCCCCTCCTGACCCAGTCTGCCGGCGCTGTTGTTGTGTGCAGTGATCCAGTCGCTGATCGCCCTGGTGAACGACCCTCAGCCGGAACACCCGCTGCGCGCCGACCTGGCGGAGGAATACTCGAAAGACCGGAAAAAGTTCTTCAAGAACGCGGAAGAGTTTACAAAGAAACACGGAGAGAAGCGGCCCATGGACTAGCCCCGCCCCCCACGCGTGTAGCCCCTCCCCCCGAGGGCGGCCCTGACTAACTCTCTACTGTCTGGTTTCTCTCCGGTTAGAAGGCGTCCCACACTTTTGTAAGACGAGTCGCCGCCTCGCCACTGACTCCTCCCCCTCGCCGCAGTTCATTTAAAGGAGTGAATTGTAATTTATCATGTATATTTTTACGATGCCGCGGCGTTGTCCTTTTTCTTTCGGTCTCACTGCACTGGTGACTGAAGCGCGACTCTCTCCCCCGAACCACTGTACGGCCGGAACGCCGCCTCACGCCTCTTATCGTGTCTCATAGGAAGTTGTTGTGTCGCCGAGTCGCTCGTCCCCCGTCCCAACACACAATAATAAACACGCTAGTCCACCTTCAGCTCTCCGGAACATTCTCTGTTAGAAACGCGTGGGTGAGTTTGATGGCTGATGGGTGGAGGAAAAAAAACGTTTGCTTTTTGTTTTCTTGGACGTTTCGGTTCCTTCATGAATCATACAAATAAATCACTTGCTTTTCAACGAATCGTTTCTCCGCATCCGACCAAACTCTCCGTTCACTCGACGACGTCTCTGCCGAGTGTGTGAACTGGGTGAAATAAACACACACACACACATTTCCTGCCAGTGTAAAATGGTGCCTTCTGGTTCACGTACGAAAACCTGCCACAAAATTCACATTTACTAATAACAGAGAGAAAAAACAGGATTTTTATTTCAAGTTTATAAAAACATAAATACATTTGTTACAAACAGAGGCCTGGTACTCAGATGAAACCCTCAATGAGTGTGTCACGGGTCAGAGGTCATGAGTGGGTCAGATCACAGGTCAGAGGTCATGAATAGGTCGGGTCAGAGGTCATGAGTGAGTCAGATCACGGGTCAGAGGTCATGAGTGGGTCAGATCACGGGTCATAGGTAATGAGTGGGTCAAATCACGGGTCAGAGGTCATGAGTGAATCAGGTCAGGGGTTAGATCACGGGTCGTAGGTCATGAGTGGGTCAGATCACGGGTCAGAGGTCATGAGTGGGTCAGATCACGGGTCAGAGGTCATGAGTGGGTCAGATCACGGGTCAGAGGTCATGAGTGGGTCAGATCACGGGTCAGAGGTCATGAGTGGGTCAGATCACGGGTCAGAGGTCATGAGTGGGTCAGATCACGGGTCAGAGGTCATGAGTGGGTCAGATCACGGGTCAGAGGTCATGAGTGGGTCAGATCACGGGTCAGAGGTCATGAGTGGGTCAGATCACGGGTCAGAGGTCATGAGTGGGTCAGATCACGGGTCAGAGGTCATGAGTGGGTCAGATCACGGGTCAGAGGTCATGAGTGGGTCAGATCACGGGTCAGAGGTCATGAGTGGGTCAGATCACGGGTCAGAGGTCATGAGTGGGTCAGATCACGGGTCAGAGGTCATGAGTGGGTCAGATCACGGGTCAGAGGTCATGAGTGGGTCAGATCACGGGTCAGAGGTCATGAGTGGGTCAGATCACGGGTCAGAGGTCGTGAGGGGGTCAGATCACGGGTCAGAGGTCGGTGAAGGCGCAGAGGTGGATCCCGTGCTGCTGGTACAGGCCCGTGACGGAGGCGTCCCGGAGCGTGTTGAGCTCCTGCAGGCGGTCAGTGGAGCACGAGAACTCGTCCGGCCCTTCACCACAGCCGCCCTGCAGAGGAAGACTCGGGTACCCGGGGTGCACCATCAGCTCGGCTGTGATTGGCCGGTAGGAGTCGGAGGCGGAGTCTGCGGTCAGGAAGCCCAGGGCTCGCTGGAGGTTGGGCACGGTCATGTTCTTGCCCATCGTGCTGAGACCCAAGTAAACGTCCGGCCACCTGTGCGGGGAGATCCGTTACTACGGGTCACATGACACATGACCTTTAGAACATGGACTTATTTCGGCTGTTCTGAGTGATCGCCATCTATCTTGCTCTTGAGCAACGATGGACAACGTACATTTTTTTTTACCCTAATGGACATTTTTCTTTTTAAAAACTATTTTTCCCCTACTTTTTGAACACAGATAAATAATGGACATTTAATGGGAAATAATGGAAAAGTGCTATATAAATAAAACTTTAACTTGATCTCGATACTAAAACTTGAATACCTGTTGAATACCTGTACAACTGCAATTGTTCTGAGCATTTGTAAGGTGCTTTTCACATTTTTATCTGTCTCAGAGAGTTTTAATAGTTTCTAGGTAAATCTATAGTTTACAGGTAAATTGATAGTTATAGGTAAATGGATAGTTTACAGGTAAATCTATAGTTTATAGATACATTTATAGTTTCTAGGTAAATCTATAGTTTATAGGTAAATCTATATAGTTTATAGGTAAATCTATAGTTTATAGGTACATTTATAGTTTATAGGTAAATCGATAGTTTATAGGTAAATCTATATAGTTTATATGTAAATCTATATAGTTTATAGGTAAATCTATAGTTTATAGATACATTTATAGTTTATAGATACATTTATAGTTTATAGGTACATTTATAGTTTATAGATACATTTATAGTTTATAGGTACATTTATAGTTTATAGGTACATTTATAGTTTATAGATACATTTATAGTTTATAGGTACATTTATAGTTTATAGGTAAATCTATAGTTTATAGGTAAATCTATATAGTTTATAGGTAAATCTATAGTTTATAGGTAAATCTACAGTTTATAAGTAAATCTATAGTTTCTAGGTAAATCTATAGTTTATAGGTAAATCTATAGTTAAAGGTAAATCAATAGTTTATAGGTCAATCTACAGTTTATAGGTAAATCTACAGTTTATAAGTAAATCTATAGTTTCTAGGTAAATCTATAGTTACAGGTAAATCTATAGTTAAAGGTAAATCTCTAAGTAAGCGGACGGGCAGAATACACACCGGATGCCGTGCTGATGAAAGACCTGGACAGAGTCGCGTGCGTCTTTCTCGACCTGCGTGTAGAAGCTGCGCAGGCTCCAGGGCAGGAAGGGGCAGAGCTGCAGGCCGGGCTCCACGGGCACACGCGTGTACACGATGCCCAAGTCCGACAGAACCCGAGCGAACACGTCACGCACCTCTGGAACGCCGGGAGGGGGCGGGGTTTGAGGGGGCGGGGTCAGGGGCGGAGCTGTGACGTACCTGGCAGCACGTGGACGTGCTGGTGCCCGTCCATGTGATGCGGCAGGTGCCCGAGCAGCTCCAGGAAACGTGCCACCTGAGCTCGGAGCTCCGCCTCCACCTGTCACGAGCAACAACAACAACATCCTCATCTGTGGAAAACACACGCCGCAGTAATCATCCCAGAGAGAGAGAGAGAGAGCGAGAGAGAGAAAGAGAGAGAGAGAGAGAGGGACTGAGAGAGAATCAGAGAGAGAGACAGAGAAAGAGAGACGGAGAGAGACAGAGAGAGAGATGGAGGTAGAGAGAGAGAGAGAGACAGACAGAGAGATGAAGGGAGAGAGAGATGAAGGAAGAGAAAGGGGGGAGACGGAGAGAAAGGGAGAGAGAGAGAGAGATGGAGGAAGAGAGAGAGATGTAGGAAGAGAGAGAGACAGAGAGAGAGATGGAGAGAAAGGGAGAGAGAGAAAGAGATGGAGGAAGAGAGAGAAAGAGACAGACAGAGAGATGAAGGGAGAGAGATGGAAGGAGACGGAGAGAGAGAGATGAAGGAAGAGAGAGGGGGGTGGAAGGGAGAGAGAGAGAGAGAGAGAGAGATGGAGGGAGAGAGAAAGGGGGAGAAAGGGAAAGAGAGAGATGGAGGAAGAGAGAAAGAGACGGAGAGAAAGGGAGAGAGAGAGAGATGGAGGGAGAGACAGACAGACAGCCAGACAGACAGAGAGAGAGAGAGTGAGAGACAGAGAGAGAGAAAGGGAGAGAGAGAGAGATGGAAGAAGAGAGAGAGAGACAGAGAGATGGAAGAAGAGAGAGAGAGAGACAGTGATAGACAGATAAGCAGACAGAGAGAGAGAGAGTGAGAGACAGAGAGAGAGAAAGGGAGAGAGAGAGATGGAAGAAGAGAGAGAGAAATGGAAGAAGAGAGAGAGAGACAGAGAGATGGAAGAAGAGAGAGAGAGAGACAGTGATAGACAGATAAGCAGACAGAGAGAGAGAGAGAGAGAGAGAGAGAGAGACAGAGAGAAAGAGAGATGGAGGGAGATGGAAAGAGACAGAGAGAGAGAGAGACGGAGATAGAAAGATAAGCAGACAGAGAGATGGAGGGAGACGGAGAGAGAGAGAGACAGAAAGAGAGAGAAAAAGAGAGAGAGAGAGAGACCAGTAGAGCTGCACTACTAATTGTTAAAAGGTCGCGATTTCGATTCTACCCCTTCACGATCTTAATTCAGCATTTATACGATTCTTCCAAACTCTCCGATCTATCCGATCTATCACTCTCTCTGTGAGCAAACATCTACACACGAGGACACAATGATTAGCCCCGCCTACAAAATAATTATTTGAAAACTAATCAATGTGTCCTCAACTGAGCATAATACTGCACCTCGGAATGATTCTTTTCTTCACAACATTACAATATGTTTCATTCCATTTAATTAAATGTATTTTTAAGTATTAATATAATAATATAATAAAAAGTTAAGTATTATTAGTAATATGTGTTATCAAATTGCTGTTTGACAACCTGATTTTTAGGGTCGAATATTGAAACTAACAAAATATCCAATGGTGAAAAGAACCGTGATCTTTATTCTAAGCAAAAAAACCGTCCGTCTACCTCGGCCATGTTGAGCTGACCGCTGCGCAGAAGGTTCCGGAAGCCCATCTTCCCGTGAAAGAAGCCGCGCGTGTTGGTGAGCGAGGAGGAGGCGGAGCCGGGCGACAGCGGGACGCCCTCAGACAGGTTAGCGTGGAGCCCGATGGGGATCCCGTACCTGCAACACAGCCACGCCCGGTCACGCCCACCCGCCCACCACGCCCCGCCCCCTGACCTCTGACCTCTGGGCCAGCTCAGCCGCGTGCGGGGCCGAGACGGCGTTCACCAGCAGAGACACGTTAGAGACGCCACCCGCCCGGAAACACTCCACGATGCCCTCGTTCCTCCGCTCGCAGTAACCAAAGTCATCGCCCGTCACCACCAGCTTCACCCGCGGCTGAGGCATCACCACCACCACCACCACCTACCAGACAGAGAGAGAGAGAGAGAGACGCTTTACTGATGAGAGAGAGAGAGAGAGAGAGAGAGAGAGAGAGAGAGAGACGCTTTACTGATGAGAGAGAGAGAGAGAGAGAGAGAGACGCTTTACTGAAGAGAGAGAGAGAGACGCTTTACTGATGAGAGAGAGAGAGACGCTTTACTGATGAGAGAGTGAGAGAGAGACTCTTTACTGATGAGAGAAAGAGAGAGAGAGAGTGAGAGAGACGCTTTACTGAAGAGAGAGAGAGAGAGGAGACGCTTTACTGAAGAGAGAGAGAGAGAGAGAGAGACACTTTACTGATGAGAGAGAGAGAGACTACTGATGAGAGAGAGAGTGAGAGAGACGCTTTACTGAAGAGAGAGAGAGAGAGACTACTGATGAGAGAGAGAGAGAGAGGCTTTACTGATAGTAGATTTAGTGATAGTAGATAGCTAGACTGACAGACAGACGGTTTAATGAACTGAGAGAGTGAGGGAGAGGAGAGAGACAGACAGAGAATCAGAGATAAAGACAGAGAGATTGTTTAATGAACTGAGAGAGTGAGGGAGAGAGACAGAAAGTAACAGAGATAACAGAGCACACAGACAAGAGAGAAGAAAAGAAAGAAGAGAGAGAAATGAACTGAGAGAGAGAGAGAGAGAGAGAGAGAGTCAAAAGATTAAAAGTCATTAGATTGAGACAGAAAGTAACAGATAACAGACAAGAGAGAGAAGAAAATAAAGAAGAGAGAGAGAGAGACAGACAGACAGACTTTGACAGAACAACAGACAGAGAGACAGACAGACAGACAGAGAGACAGACAGTGATAGACACTAGTATCTTGAGTAGATAAGCTCGAGCTGAGACTTACAGAAGCAGGAGACGCTCGTGAGGAACAGACTCGTCAGAATCAGGACACGCGTCATTTTGATCGACGCGGCTCGCGCATGATGACGCGTTTAACAGGAAGCTTAAACGTCACGCGCCGCCGGCAGCACAAGCCGAATAAACAGGCGTTATCTCTGATCCATGATCCAACTCACTCACTCACTCTCTCTCTCACTCACTCACTCACTCACTCACTCACCCATGTCACGTGGCTGTTCCTGTCATTCGTCCCGGTGTGTCGCGCGCATCACCTCTAACGCTTGTGCGCGCGCGCGTGTGTGCTGTCTTCCTCTTCCGGGTCCGCCCTCTACAGGCCGAAAGCGGAACAGCGCATTACAACCACCTCACTGTTTCCAACAACAGGACGTTTGTTTGTTTGTTTGTTTGTTTGTTCAGACGTCACAAATCACAAGTTTAAACACAAATAAGTGCGATATCAATATACAGTTGAGTGCATTTCTATTGTATTTTTTTTTATTATTTCGTATGTTGTTTTATATTGTACATTATTGTACTTTTTTTTTTATTTTTTTTTTTATTTTATTATATTATTATTATTATTATTATCATTATTATTTTACATTTTCTTTACTCGTTCAAATGGCACTACTCTTTCGTTTAAAGCTGGGTGATGGTAAAAGCATTTGCCGTACATGTGTGTGACAAATAAAATTCGATTTAATTTGATAACTAGTGCATCAAAAGTGCAACAGATATAGTATTATTAACCTAGTAGCATTTGATTCGTTAATTTGTATTAGGAGTGTTGAAGTTTGAGTGTTTATTGTAAGTATTATTTAGAGAGTTCGGAACATTTATGTCAGGGTAAAAGGGCTTTAAACGACACATAAATAAATTACGTAAGCATACAATATGATATACTGATATATACATACATTTAATATGTTTATAAAGTAAAAATGTGAGCTTACAGGAGGGAGATGAAGGGTGTTCAGGAGGACGAGAGCCACATCTGTGACCGGCTGATGTTCTGCTTAATATTTTCCCCAGATACGTATTATATTTACTCACCTGTGCTTTCCTCAGACAGAGAGAGAGGGAGAGGGGGGGGGG
>SOMO01002023.1:2674-13764 GCA_028128575.1 Paedocypris carbunculus
TAGTTAAATCAATTTCAAGTTAAATGACATGTGCAGTAGACAAGATTAACAGAAATGAATTCCAAATGAACATCTGACTATGACGGAAAAATGTATCTAAAACATTTTAGTAATCATGTGTGTATAAATGTTTGATACATATTCTTTTATCTTTAAAACAATGTAAATTGTAAATACTCTTGATTCTGCTTGTGCTTTTATTCCAAAGTTGTATTGCTGCTGTAACCAAGAACATTTTCCCATTGCGGGGACCAATAATGGACTTTCTTATCTCATCTTTAAAGATCCGTTAGAAAACTGGGTGTGAGTCTGGTTCAGTCCAACTGCTTCCGCACTGTAAAACTAAAAGCATCTCAAAGGATGAAAATGTCCATTCAAAACGTAGTACTAATAATTCCATTTGCACTATTGTCCATTAATCTAGAAGCCATTTGTTGAATGCAGCTTTTTCTTTAGCTGCAAGTCCATTTGTCGCGTAAGTCACTTTTCTATAAGCCTAATGGCACGTGTACGTTAAAGATATGGATTTATAGCAAACAAGGTCATCTGCCGCTACTTGAAATGCTCGGAACGGACACTTCTGGGAACGCACAAGCACCTCGACGGGGATCATGTCTGCGGTCTTTGTGCGTTTGATGACCTCACAACACTCCCTCACAGTGCAATAATGGTGTTTTTACGTCGACGAAGGAATTGTAAAAAGCAACACGGCCTTTCAAAGGCGTTCCGGGCCCCGTGAAGGCCCCGCTACACAGTGAAGCGTCCCTCTCCGACCTCGCCGGCCTTGATCTATCCACAGAGGAGAAGGTTCCTCCAGCAGCAGCACCAGGCAGAAGTCCTTGAGCCCACCACAAAACTGCTCTTTATTCTACAAACCCTCCCCGAATCAATTCAGCTTTTGTTCGGGGAGGGGAAAAAAAGAAAGCAAAATGTGATGAAATCTGAAGTAGAGTGCGGGAAAATGTATTCTTTCTCAAGGTAACGTTTACGCGTTCGGCTTTCAGCGAGGAGAATAGGGACCAAAAACATTCGAGCAGCGTCTTGAAACGCATTCCACACAAAGTGAGCTTGGAAATATTTATGATGGAATAAAGAAGACGCGGCTTCTGATGTTGACGGAGCATGTCGGTGGAAAAATAAAGGCACGCTAGTCGTTCTGACCCTGTCATCCCGGTTATCCGTGTTCCTCCGGGAACCCAAGAAGAAACCAGGAGGACATTCCAGAATCACCTGCGGAGCGGAACACCGCAGCTGTCCTGAAAACAAGTCCTAGTTGTTGAATGTCAAACGGGGACAAAAATTGTGTTTTTTGAAAACATCTGAAGTTTATTTGGACCAGAACTGAGTGATGAATACAAACTCTTTCCTTTTTGCGTTTTTTTTTTGTCAATCGGTGTAAATTAAGACTAAAGACGAGCTGCTTTCCTTTTGGCATTTATATAAAATAAAGTAGCCCCACCCACAAATAATGCACATCATAATTGATGTTTATATGGGGCGGAGCCACGTATCTGCTTTCGACAAACTAAATGCAACTGGATTTTTCTATCGTTACATTGTGTGGAATCCTGATTTAACAAAATGAAAGCTGAATCGACACGAGAAATATAATAATAATAAAAATAAAAAAATAAATAAATATTTTGAAAAAAAAAAACAGCACAAAATAGTATTTAATATTACATAATTGGCACACATATATTTTACTGTAGAATGTTTTTATAAACTCCTCTAGGGAATTGCTGAACTGTGTTCTGAAATCAGTGCAAATGGTGCAATAAAACAACGGCAAAAATAGGAACGTTCCATTTATACTGTAAATACAGTAGGACCATGAACAATGGATGTGAGAGATTTCTGAGACATGAGTGATTAATATTTTTGTTGTTACACTAGCTGAATCTTAAAAAAAACTAGCTGAGTCACAGTAAATTATTGAAAGAACTCAACACATTATGAAAGTTCAAGTTCGAAAAAAGAACTTTTTAACACCACACAATGATTTCACCATCTATCTTCACCTCCACCTGCGTCTTCCTCAGCTCAAGCTTCTCTTCTCAAAAGTCACTACATAGTATAAATTATTTATAAATTAAATCAATCACTACATTGCAAAATAACTAATTATATCCCCACACACTCTTTCTCTCATGTTTGTTACAAAATGTGTTATTAAGAAACGCGTTTTACGTAATTAATCAATAAAACATGCAACTAAAGAACAACGTTTCGAGGGTCGGAAAAAGTTAAAGACGTTTCAATTATTTCCAATGAGGAAAATTGACTTGACGTGCAAGCAAACTAAGACAGGACCAACAAAAAAGCCCGTAGGTCTTATTTTGGGGTAAACATTGTATTTGTGTATGTTCCTCACTGTGATGTAGAAGGTGGTGACCACGTTGAGCGAGGAGGTGAAGATGGTGCTCATTCTCTTGACCGAGGGCTCGTCCAGGCTGTCGTACGTCGGAAGAACTTGCCTATGGAGGAAAAGGCGCACGCATCAGGCCCAAAACACGCACTTTATTACACAACACACATGATCCAGCCAATAAGTCAACACTAAGCTCTAATGTGCTTTAAAGCCGCGCGAGCATAAATCTGAATTTAAAAATGGCCATTTGAGCTCCTGACCAGATTTAGCTCGTGATCGACAGCTTGTCAGAAAGTCAATGGTACTCAGAACAAACGTCTAATATTTCTTTAAGACGCCTCGGCGCTGAAGGTCACCAGTACAACAGACGTACAATTTGTACGGGGTTATTTTACGACAGCATAAAATTCAAGCATAATATTTGGAAACGCTGATATATGGTTTGAGATTTAGCATGAGGACGCACAATGACTGTGAGATTTATAGACATAAACATGCAAGAACGAAAGACAAGCAGGAATTTAATATAGGAAAGCCATCACTCATTTCAGACAAAAGGCCAAACGGAAAGAGGGTGAGAAGGCAGGACGGCCCAATCGGATTAAACCAGACTGATAACGTCTCAGTATCAATGAGAAACAAAAAGCAGCTTCAAAAAGAGCAGGGGGGAAAAAAATCCATGTCTGTCATCAGGACGACCAATAAAACCAGACGCCAGCTAAACATTAAATGGGGAATTTACAACGGCTGTATATTAGCGACAAGTGCTAGTCAGACTTTAGCGTGTTATAAAACGTCTTGGCAGTGTGGGCTTTTGTCCGGACGCTCTTGCTCTCACAGACACAGTCAGAGCCTTTCCGCTTTTATTGGGATTTACTGTACCACAATCCGGGCTTTTTAGCCAACGCCTGATCTCACACCAAAGGCTGGTCTGTCTCCCAGTAAGAACCCACTCGCAATAAAACTAGACCAGGGAGGAAGAGTGAGAGAGTGTGTGAATGAGAGAGAGANTTAGTGACACAAATATAATCCAAACACGAGAAACATTTTCAGCCATGGTTCACAAAACTTCACAATGAAATAAATGGGATTTTGGCAAGAAATAATTAGGTTTTTGTTTCGTTTACTCTACGGGAAAGATCTGCTTAATAACAGCTACATTAAAGTAAGCCAATGCGAGAATCTGTGTAGTACTTACGACTGACAGGCAAATGCCATGCCACAGATAGGGATGCAGCGAAAGACGCCGTCCCAGCGAACGTAAATGACCGTGTTCAGCCACTGGCCAGTGAAGAGGCCGTGTTTGAAGGAGGAGAGAACCATCTGCGGTGAGGGGGAGAGCAGCAGGGTTACGGGACGTCCCATCGAGATGAAGGAGAGATTGTGAGAGGACCAAATAAAAACATAAAAAAAGATGAGAGAAGAAAGAAAGAAAACAAAGGAGTGTCTGAAAGGCCTGTGATGATTGGACGAGACAATCGGACTGATGATGAAATGAGATTCTGTGTTCCGTTCACAGACACGGTTCACTCCCCAAAGAAAAATCTGTCATCACCTTTTCTACTGCCACAATATTCCAAACCTGCATGTTTTGACTGAGAAAAAAGGTAGAAAATAAGTATAAACATTGAAGCACGGAAAAAAAATACAAAAGCCTTATAAATAAAATGTATTATTATTTTTAATAACAGCATCATAAAAGCACCATTAATAACAGACCAAAACATTAATAACATCCTCAATGTTTTACCACTTAAATCAAACAATTATTGAATTTATTACGTATATATTAATGTTTATTCTATAAAATAGTGTGTTAGTTATATTTCGTTCATAGCTTATAATCAATTAAAGTTAAGTTTAATAGAAATACTTTATCTTTATAGTTTAGATGAATTGTAAATAAATGTACATTTAGTCAAACTATGTCTGGTGTGTTTGTGTGTTTTAAACTTTGAGCCGTGATCACCAAAGCAGACCGGGAGATTTGAACTTCTCAAAAATCTAAAATGAGACTAAATATTACACGTGTGCTTTTATGATTCGTCAAAGAATAATCCATCGCAAAATAAAATCGATCCCCTGAAGTCATACAGGTTGGAACAGAAAGCGATGAGAGAGTTTTCCTTGTGAAATGAACACACACTACCACGGCACAAACAACAGAAATCACATGTGAATGCTGAGAAGAGCGAATTCGACTGTATAATCGCAGTTGGCGCCGCACATTGGCAGAAAGCGTTGGCATTGTCACAGTGAACTCAACAGCGCCACCTGTGAAATCAGCTACCAGACCATCTTCTAGCTTAAAACCAGCTGCGTGAACATGACCGAGTTCAACCCAGAGTCCAGATCCAACACTTTATAAATCAATTCTGCCCCCAGCACCCGAGACACACACACACACACACACACCCGGAACCAGACCACACCAAACATATTGGATTGGATGAGGGTGAACAGAGGAAGAAGGGGATTCGGGGGGATGCAGCTCGAGTCCATGGCAGAGGAAGTGTCCGTTCTCTGTGGGAGATTACTTACGGATGGCAGCAGAAGGTGGTGGCGATAATTGGCAGACACTGTATGACGCCGCTGAAGCGCCACAGATGCACTTGCTCCATCCAGGAGCCACTGATTATTCCATAACGCAGAGAGGAAAACACTATCTACGGGCCACAGGGTCAAGAGCGTCAGGTGGCGGGTCGGAAGGCGGCATCAGGAATGGGGAACGGGGCGGCGGGTCAGAGGGGGGCAAAGGGAAGACACATCATGATTAGATTGTTAAACGCTGGAAAAAGAACTGGGCTGGAGGAGAACAACAACCTCGGGCCTTGCAAGTACAGTTCCTCAAGGCCTCGGCGAACAGATCAGACCGAAACCAACGTCATTAGAGAAATATAGATATTATGAAATTTAGCAAAAAAGATTTGTATTAAAGCTAGAAAAATACATCAGAGATGTAGAAAAAAACCGTCGACAAAACTTTTACTGTGTTTCCCTGAGAACAACAATCGCCTGAAAATGTTGCAACATCAGCTCTACTGTTTGAAAAAGCGGATCATAAATCATGATAAATCAGCCAATTAATATAAAAAAAAAAAATACAAAGAATCTTCTATGATGAGATAAATTCCAGATACATTCACGATCATTCAGTTAAAGCAGAAGATGAACGGATCTCAACTCTTTGGCTTTTTACAAGCCAAAAGTCATTCTTCTTGATTCTTTTGTTAGGCTGAATTTTACAAGGCGACTGAAGAATATACTTAACCAAAAAGTGAACAACTTGCTGACAGTTCAAAATAATATAGATCGGCATCTAAATAAAATTCATTTGAAGCAAAAAAAAAAAAAAAAAAAAAAAAAAAAANCAGCAGAATGAATGAGTAAAGTGTAAGTGTTACATGACTATTAAGTTAAAGCTGAAACTATCTGAAAAAATATCAAATCATCTGAATTGACACAAAAATTATACACAGCATTTCTTTGAATCTTGCCATTTTCGAACGACTAAACTTGGAAATGTGAGACAGGTAGACTGGTTTAAACCTAAGACGTCTGGAAAGGGAAACGACTCACCGTGAACATGAAGAGTGTGTAAAAGATCAGTGCCATGGCTGAGAAGGACTGAATGGATGACATCATGTTTCTCTGTAAGCTGAGGGGCAGCACGATGAACAGTGACACTGCGATCAGCAACACGATCCGGAAGTTACGCGTCACCTGAGAAAACACAGATCCAAACTTGTTGACAGTGGTGCGCCCCAGGGCTCAGTTCTGAGTCCCTTTTTGTTCTGATCTAGAAATGATCTGCTATATCTGATCCTGATCTACTTACTTAGTATTGGTATACTACTACATACTAATAAAATGTATTATAAACTTTCTGTATGAATTACATCCGACCAATTTCTGAACCGGCTTTCCTTTTCTGGGTCAGGGGGAGCTGGAGCCACACACAACACACATTCACACTCTCATTCACAACTCTGCGATTCCGCTTTTCCTGAAGAACTTGGACGAGTTAGACGAGCGTGTATATAATTAACACTGCGCCACTGCATAAAGATGACGTGTTCCTGTTTATTTGTGATTGTTCATAACTTGAAATTTGGAAAAATTTGCGTAAAAATTTTACTCTTTAACAATCCCTGCCGAAGTCCTGAGATTACCTGCACTTAAGGTGGATCAAATCTTTTTTTTTATTTTTGGTAATTTCTGTAAATTGCACATTTTTTTAAGCTGCAATTGCACAACATTTTTGTACTACTTGTACTCTTTGTAAATCGCACATTTTTGTACTACTTGTATTTTTGTAAAATTTATGTATATATGTAAAGAGTATGGGATGAGTAGAGAAAGCAATTTCGGCTCTCTGCACGTCCAGTACGTACAGCAGAGTTGACAATAAAGCTGACTTTGACTTTGACAGCCGGTTAGTGATCGCTAGATGAGTGATCTAGATGAATCAAATTGTAAACTTGCAATTACTCTAGATGAATCTCTAATCGTAGCAAATAAACATTGTGGTTTTAGATTTATCCTTACAGAAGAATTAGTCTTTTGACACGGAGCATCAACGCTGGTAACGTACGGGGACTCTTACCTGCTGCCCGAGTAACTGGGCAAAAAAATTGGACCCCAAATCTGCAATGACGACGTAGAAAGCAATGCATGTCCCGAGCATCAGGCCAATCATGCTGCAAAGACAGAAAGAACACGTGATTCTGAGATACGAGATAAAAAGCAGGTACGACTACTGCATACCTCAACTCCACAAGAGCTTTGCCTGCTTTTCCATAAGCGTGAAATGCTGGAGGAATAAAAGTGCTAGTGTGGTTACAACATCCGGATAGAGGATTTTGTCGGATCTCTGAACATATAGTGAAAATCAGACTGGATGATCGGTCACACTTACCAAGTCCAGCATAGGTCCTGCGCTTGGTGTTACTAGCCGAATGGACCAGGAACATGCAGGACTGGTGGGTCATCCACGAACAGAAGAACAGCAGCAAGATGCCCAACACGATTCCACACTGTCACGAGAACAAAATGGTTCTTTTTTTGCATAGAAATAAAAATAATGGCACTCAATAATAATGGTCACCGGCAAATAAAACAGTAGAGGCGGGAAAGTCACCATCATGGAAGAGAAAACGTCATTATTTGGTTTGTGAGCAGATCATTTTGTAATTGCAAAAAAAATGTATTGTACAAATGTGTATTGTACAAATTTTATTAGTGTTGAGGATAAATAATTAGCGTGAGAAGATCAGTTTTTAAGTAAGTGATGACTTAATCCTGAATGTTCCCTAACTTCACATTCATTTTCAGACACGGTGTGACAGGAGCTGCAAAAAAAACACAGCAAACACACAGATATGAGGTCGCGTTAAAAGCTGAAGCCAAAGGTGGAAATGACTGGAATTTCAACACTTTCAAGTCTGAATGGAGCAAAAGCGGTTGTCATCATTAGTTGCTGGTTGTTGCATCACAACTGTCGTCATTAGTTGCTGGTTCTCTGTGGCACCATGGGTAATGTGAGTAAATATGTCACATGCGTAGCACTAGCAACACCCTACTATGGCAAAGGACAAGCTGCTCATTCAGGGAGTGGAAAAAGAATGTCATCAGATATAAACTCACATTCAATTGAATTAAACTTGTTTTTTTTTAATGACGCATTTAGATGGACCTAATGTCAAATATAAACAATATTGATCAAATTATTTCGACAAAACAGTTTTTTTAATAGTTGGCAAAATATGCTTGCTCAAAAGCACTAAAAAAGTGTTTTTGAAAAAAAAGTTTACTGAATTAATTCAATGTAAAATTTGTGCCTAATCTCATGCTGCNGAGATAAAAAGCAGGTACGACTACTGCATACCTCAACTCCACAAGAGCTTTGCCTGCTTTTCCATAAGCGTGAAATGCTGGAGGAATAAAAGTGCTAGTGTGGTTACAACATCCGGATAGAGGATTTTGTCGGATCTCTGAACATATAGTGAAAATCAGACTGGATGATCGGTCACACTTACCAAGTCCAGCATAGGTCCTGCGCTTGGTGTTACTAGCCGAATGGACCAGGAACATGCAGGACTGGTGGGTCATCCACGAACAGAAGAACAGCAGCAAGATGCCCAACACGATTCCACACTGTCACGAGAACAAAATGGTTCTTTTTTTGCATAGAAATAAANACAATAAAAAGCACTGTCAGATGGAGAAGTTGTACCTGTTTGAAGCAGAAGGGCATCGTCAGGACACTGACCCCCACGATGCTGTTGACCACGTTCATGATCAGACCCCAGTTTGACGCCGTCATCTTGACGTGACGGACGGAATCTCTTTTCTAAAACGGGACGTCTTCTAACCAGTGATGGTGACTTTTATGACTATATCAGCCGGAAATGAAGCAAAGATCTGAAACACACAAACAAAAACCTTGCACCAATGATTTACACTACTGTTCAAAAGTTTGGGGGTCACTTTGACACTTATACACTTATGTAGATATTGCACCAAAAACCAAACATTTACAGCTAGAACAGTTGTTTAACACATNAAAACAACATATGTGCATCAAGACAAAAGTTTGTTTACCTACCACGTCCTCACTTTTCCCATCAGCTGTTAAGTCCTAAGTCACCATCAGCTCGTTGTTTAAACGACGCTTCATTCAAGTCATATAATCTAGTGTAAAGTATCCTGACTGAAAATATCTGTATTATTTTAAGAACCATCAGCGAACAGTCACTGAAAATGTCACTGTTTAACCAGGAAGTCCAGTACGCATTCCCGCCTGTGTGGCGCCCCGAGACGTTAACGCACCTACTGCCCTCTGTGGTCAGGAGCGGCCATTACACCCTCCTGCGCACATCACGTGTCACGGCGTCGTTTTTCGTGTAGTAATTAAACAACGCAGAAACGTGATTGTTTAGTTTGCTGTCTTGTGGTCCTTTGAAACGCCAGGTAGGATTTTAGCCGCATCGAAGCGTTCAACAGTCAGACTACACATGGTGTTGTTTCCAGAGGTGTAAGGTACTTGAGTAAATGTACTTGTTACTTTACTTAAGTATGTTTTTTGCTACTTTCTACTTGTACTGAGTATCAAAAATATAAGTAACTTTTACTCTCTACTCCAATGCATTTCTGGTTGAGTAACTGTACTTTTCACTCCACTACATTTGAATTGACACTTACCGTAGTTACATTTTGATTGTGCGTGACGAACCATAATCGATTTTTATCGTGGTTAATTTCTTGGGCGAACGAGGCGATTATGCCATCTGTAGCCTGCTGAAGATACTGGAAGCTTTTTGTTCTTTATTTATTTAGTTTTACCATTATTGAAACCTGGGGGTGTTACATTTCGTTTCTGTATTAGACAATAAAACCTCATGAATAGAGTTTTTTTTTCACATTTATTTGTTTTATTTTAGCCTAAATTCAGTATGCGTAAAATACTTAAGTTCTTTAAAAATTTGATACTTTGCTCCTTTGACTCAAGTCTTTTTTTACAGCGGTGACTTTTTACTTGTATTGGAGTAACTTATACAGCACGTATCCGTACTTTTACTTAAGTATGGTTGTCTGGTACTCTTTACACCTCTGGTTGTTTCATTGGGACAGTGATTTGAGCAGGAAAGGGAAACAGGAACAAGGGATGTTGATCTGCAACAGGAGCCCTGCGGAATCCGGCCAACAGGGGCTTCTGTTCAGGAGGAGAGAGCGTTCTGGACCAGCGCTGGCTCTCTGGGGAGGGGATTTGCCCGTGTTGTTTTAGGGGGGCTAGTCGAAGCTACGAGACAGGAAAAGTCTGGCTATTGTGCCGTGCTGGCCTTCCAACCCCACTGACAAGCCAGCCCATTGGCCGGAGGGTCTTGTCACTCCACACCTAATCCCCGAAGATTGGAATTAGGCCCGGACGGCAGAAGGGGAGAAGAAGGTGGGCAGATTTGATGCGTGGGGGAGGGGCTCCGCAGGCCAGGAAGAAATTAGACACAGGCCCGGGATTGAACCGCTGACCTCTGGGGAAAGCCCTGGTCAGCACGGGGTCAGCGGAGCACAAAGCAGGCCGCTGAACTGCGAGAGGTCAAGCATGCACGGCCACTGAAAGAGGCTCTTTGTGAGCTCAGGCATGCACACAATTTCCCATCAGCCACCAAAGTCACAGGCTCCTCGGGAAGCCAAGGAAGGGGGGATGAAACCTGCGTCGCTTTAGTGTGTGTGTGTGTGTGTGTGTGACCTCAGAAAAGGACACACACAGACATTGGCACTAATCACATTTAATTACACATTACACAATGAGGGTTTTAATGCAGACTCTCCCCGCGCACAAAAAGACTGACATGTCCGGCTAAACACTGCCTACCTTTGTCCTCCTCCGATCTATTAAAGCCCTCTCTATTAACCATCAGCCATGCTAAAGGCTCCTGATAACACCCATTATGCTGATAATTGTGAATAAAGGGGACAAAAGATGTGTTTTTGTGAGCGCCTCAATCAAGCCAACGGTCAGGTCCTGATTCCTGGATGAGGCTGAAGGGTCAAAGCGAATGAAAGAAAGCAAACAGCTGATGCTGCCGGAAAAGACGCCACATCTGTAGTCGCGAATCAACAGTCAAAGTGTTCGGAAACACTCCTGCTTCCACGCCGGGGAAACGTAGACGACACTCTTTATTGATGTACGCGTATGAAAGCAAGATTGTTCAAAAAA
>SOMO01002039.1:4523-16007 GCA_028128575.1 Paedocypris carbunculus
TTTTTCTAGATTTTCCTCCTTTAAACTTATATGGCGAAAAATACGGTACTCGCTACTGGGAAAAAGTAAACGGCGTTGGTTTATAACGTTGCCATCACTGGTCTTCACGTCACGGCGTGTGTGTTTTTCAGATTTCGGCATGACGCGGGACATCTACGAGACCGACTACTATCGTAAAGGCGGGAAGGGGCTGCTTCCTGTCAGGTGGATGGCGCCGGAGTCCCTGAAGGACGGCGTCTTCACCGGTCACTCGGACTGCTGGTGGGTCACCCGCTCCCAGTCTAACCCATCAGGCTGGAGGAGACTGACGCTTCTGCCCCCGCAGGTCGTTCGGGGTGGTGCTGTGGGAGATCAACACGCTGGCCGAGCAGCCCTACCAGGGCCTGTCCAACGAGCAAGTGCTGAAGTTCGTGATGGACGGCGGATACCTGGACCGGCCCGAGAACTGCCCCGAGAGAATGTACGTACCCAGATCCACCAGACACCAGAAGAACAACCAGAACGTTCCTTATTCGTCCCCGTAGAGGTTACAGCAGCAGTAAAGAGCGTTTAGCGTTTAAAAAAAGTGTTTCATCGTATACACACACGTATGCAAAAATTGCACTATACACGGATAATGATATTGCACAGGAGGTGTTAAGTACTTGAGTAAATTTTGGGAATTTTTGTACATTTTGTAAATATGCAATATGTGTAGTACAATTAACTCTAAAAAAAAAAAAAAAACAGTACAACGAACGCGTNTAACGCACATGCGCAGCGTAGGAAAATCTGAGCTGTAGGAAAAAAATGTCAGAACATTGGTTTTGATGGTTCTACAGAACTCCAGTTTTGATGGTTCTACAGAACTCCAGTTTTGATGGTTCTACAGAACTCCAGTTTTGATGCTTCTGTTTCTGGTTGCTCGTCCACAGGCACAGCCTGATGCAGATGTGCTGGCAGTACAACCCTAAAATGCGGCCCACCTTCCACGAAATCATCGAGATGATGAAGGACGACCTGCACCCCAGCTTCCAGGAAGCGTCCTTCTTCTACAGCGAGGAGAACAAGCTTCCGGAGAGCGAGGACTTTGACCTGGACCTGGAGAACATGGAGAGCATCCCGCTGGACCCGTCGCTGTACTCGCAGCAGGAGGAGCCGCTGAGCTACGAGGAGCACGTGCCCTACACGCACATGATGAACGGCAAGAAGAACGGCCGCATGCTGTCGCTGGCCCGCTCCAGTCCGTCCTAACCTCGGCTTTTAGAACCTCGAGAGGTCCTCACCCAAAGCAGACGCCAATCTCAGGTCCTTCCTGTCGCTTCACAAGGAGCGGGACGGTTTTTTTGTTGTTGTTGTCGGCTTCACGTTCACACTCGCCATCATGTTCCCGGCGGAGAGGAAACGCTTGACTGTAGACGTTCCCGTCTCGTTTTTCACGTCAACGTCTTTTAAAAGATGCACAGTGGCCTTTTTTTTTTTCCTCCTCTCGTTTTTTTCAAGTGGCCTATTAAAAGAAGAGAATGGTGTGTCGTGCTTGTGTGGATTCTCTCGGGACTTCTTCTGTCGTTAGGACAAGCTCCAGTGGTTTTCTAGAGGAGAAGGTGGATCTCCGGACCTCGGCGATGGCCTTCACCTGGTGTACGACTTTTAATTTATTGGCTTTTGTTTCTCGTTCTGCTTTTTTTTATTTCCGTGTCCCTTCGATCCTGAAGGATATTTAACAGTTACGAATTGGAGAATCGGGTTCTTCAGACTGACCAATAGCTGCTGCTCTGACTCATACTGGGTATTTGAGATATATCGATGTACGTCGATATATGCGTATGTGTGTATTTGTATACACACACACACACACACACGTTGATTATCAGTATTTTATATTATTCACATCATCTGAATTTTTGTACATAATGCAAATATCTTTTTCTAATCTTTTCATCGGCTTTGCTTATATATATTTTTGCGACAGTGTCTCTTTTATACGCTCGCGGCGATGTCCCGAACCGTAGAATGGGAATGTTTTCATCCCAAAATGTAAACTTGTTTTTTTTTTTTTTTNTTGTTGTCGGCTTCACGTTCACACTCGCCATCATGTTCCCGGCGGAGAGGAAACGCTTGACTGTAGACGTTCCCGTCTCGTTTTTCACGTCAACGTCTTTTAAAAGATGCACAGTGGCCTTTTTTTTTTTTCTCCTCTCGTTTTTTTCAAGTGGCCTATTAAAAGAAGAGAATGGTGTGTCGTGCTTGTGTGGATTCTCTCGGGACTTCTTCTGTCGTTAGGACAAGCTCCAGTGGTTTTCTAGNCTCAGTGTTGTTAGAACCTCAACAGTCAAATCCAGCTCATTTTCATCGCAAATCGCAAATTCGTAAATCCCAAATTCTCTAATCCCCCCAAAAAAACATTTATCCCAAAGATTAGGTGATGTTTTCCCTCAGTCACTCAGAAAAAAACAGGTAAATGTGGCCGGCTAGCGGTGTGATGCTAATCGCTAACTAGGACATCACAACACATCGGCGGTAATTGGCGACAGGTGTTGGTTTTAACGGTGTGTGCACTGTTTGGCTCTNTCGCAAATTCGTAAATCCCAAATTCTCTAATCCCCCCAAAAAAACATTTATCCCAAAGATTAGGTGATGTTTTCCCTCAGTCACTCAGAAAAAAACAGGTAAATGTGGCCGGCTAGCGGTGTGATGCTAATCGCTAACTAGGACATCACAACACATCGGCGGTAATTGGCGACAGGTGTTGGTTTTAACGGTGTGTGCACTGTTTGGCTCTGTGACGTTAATCGTAACGAGGTATGGCGAGCTTTGATCTCGCTGCCCAATAAACGAAGCACTTATTTAAATAATACACAACGTATCCAGAAAGCCACTTGTCATTGTTGCGCGAGTCGTCTCGTCCGCTACGTTCCCTGTCGATTAAAGCTACGTGGAACGCATCACCTTTTCGTGAGATTACTGCTGAGTTGCAGGGCTAGTTTTTGTTTTTTTACGCTAATTATTCGATTGTTGCAATATCTCAAAGAACAAACTTCTTGACGTTTTGCATCGTTTCGAAGAAAGAAACCGGTTTCACCGTTGGGTTTTTTTGTTTGTGTTGTTGCTGCAAATGTGATTGTCGCTTCTGTATTTTTCTACTGTGAAGTTTTCTATTATCGACGCCATAGTTCGTAGTAAACGTCCCCCGCTGGTCACATCTTTTCCTGCAGACAATCCTCTGTGCCATAGACTTTTATTTTATTTTTGTTTGTTTTCCTCAGGGAGACGTGAGTGTAACCACGGCATAATTGTACGGGCTTAACGAAACACGAAAAAAAACAAAACCTCTGAAATCAACGCCTCTCGATGTGTCTGTCAAGCGTTTTGCTTCAGTTTGATTGGTTCTGTTGCCTCTTGGTTGAGTTTGGGTGAGTAAATGGATCCACAGTGCCTTGCACAAACCTCCCAGCCAAACTTGGCCAACACAAGTCCCTGCTNCTTTTATTTTTTTTTTGTTTGTTTTCCTCAGGGAGACGTGAGTGTAACCACGGCATAATTGTACGGGCTTAACGAAACACGAAAAAAAAAACCTCTGAAATCAACGCCTCTCGATGTGTCTGTCAAGCGTTTTGCTTCAGTTTGATTGGTTCTGTTGCCTCTTGGTTGAGTTTGGGTGAGTAAATGGATCCACAGTGCCTTGCACAAACCTCCCAGCCAAACTTGGCCAACACAAGTCCCTGCTTCTGTAATTGTGTGTGTGTTTGGGTTTTTCTTTGCGTACCGGAGTCTATNGATTGGTTCTGTTGCCTCTTGGTTGAGTTTGGGTGAGTAAATGGATCCACAGTGCCTTGCACAAACCTCCCAGCCAAACTTGGCCAACACAAGTCCCTGCTTCTGTAATTGTGTGTGTGTTTGGGTTTTTCTTTGCGTACCGGAGTCTATTGTACAGATTCTTTGCTGTAGATAAACAGGTTTAGCACATTTTGGGCTTTTGGCCCGGCTCTGATTGACTTTATTTACTGTATGTGAATGATTCGTTTGCTTTTATTTGAACGAACCCACCTGATTTCTAATATACTACCGCTTGCTTTTTGCACCTTTTGCTTTATATTGTTTGATTTGTTCACTGTTTTCCAACCAACTTTGGCAAAAAAAAAAAAGAAAAAAAAATTTGAAAAAAGCAGAGAATATAATTTTGATAAATACTGTCAATTTCCCTCGAATTTCCACAGAAATGTAATGAAATCCCAGAAGTGCAGCGACTTTGTATGTATTTTGTTGTTTTTAAAAGGAAAAGTATTACGCTTAGAGACGTTAATTTCTATTTTTTTAGTACCAGTAGGGAGGGTTAATTGAAATACTTTTGGACTGTAAACTTTTACTATTCGTGTACATTACAGAATTAAAACTATCAGTGTAAATAGCTTTTGGAAAAAGTGTGAGGTTTGCGGCATCACACGGTGATTCTGAGAAAAAAAAANTGTATTTTGTTGTTTTTAAAAGGAAAAGTATTACGCTTAGAGACGTTAATTTCTATTTTTTTAGTACCAGTAGGGAGGGTTAATTGAAATACTTTTGGACTGTAAACTTTTACTATTCGTGTACATTACAGAATTAAAACTATCAGTGTAAATAGCTTTTGGAAAAAGTGTGAGGTTTGCGGCATCACACGGTGATTCTGAGAAAAAAAAAGATTTAAAAGGAAAAAAAAATGTGCCCATTATGGTTTGAACTGTAGAGTCGCTCCAGTGTTGTTTAATGACTTTTCTTTTTCTTTGTTGGATTACACGTACGAGAAACAATTCACATCATCGGCCCGTTCGATACGGAAGATTTCCTCCGCGTAACGAGACCTGTTGAAGTACACAATTGGGTTTCAATGTGAGAAACTGGAAAACTACTGCTGACCGTGTTACATAAGCTACCATTACTGAGGACTTAAGCCAACCAGACACGAATCCCACTTCCAAATTCAGTCCCATTAGCTCTGGAACTCCAGCTTCAGATCCCAAAGTTGACATCCTTCGGGAATTACGTCCGACTCACAATTCACTCTCAGATTCACTTCCTGTTCCACATTTCAGTGTCGTCCTGTAGTCATCGTCTCTCCTCTTCCGTGTTTTTCTTTCAATCCTCACGACTCTTCTCCTTCCGTGCGAGTCGTATTCTGTCTTTACCCAGTGTCGCTTTGCCGGTGGCGTTGTGAAAGCCACGGTCACTTACACATGAACTGCATCAGATCTTAATCAAACTGTGCCATGACGAACTAGTTCCATGACAGTTTTGCTTTTGGCGAGGAGCCGAGCGGTGTACAGTAGATGTCGGAATGAAACCAGAAATCTTGCTGTGTGTAAATTATTCAATTAACTGTTTATATGAAATTTATGAATTAAAATTCATTGGGAAAAAAAAACTATTGGTGTCTTGGTGTCACTGTGTTGGAGTGTTTTTCCGAGCTCTGATTGGCTCTCACGGCCCGTGACCCTGAAATGGAGCAAGATGACTGTCCAGAAAAGATGCCAGTTTGTTCTCTACCTCAGAAGTTCAGTCAAGTCTTTGGTGAAGCAGAACTGTGTGGTGTTCCACTTTGGTGCAGAGTGAAGAAATGAAGTGTGAACATGGTTGTTTGTGCAGAACGAGAGTCGCTTGATCACCACATTAACCACCAGCTTTTGATTCGCCAGTGCACAGGCATGAGAACTTCACAGAAGACCTGCATTCATCTCCACCTCATGACCAGAACTTCACCATCAGCCTGGCTTTCTATGACAGATCTACAAGTGTGTGTGCCGCTTGAATGTTCTTACCGTGTTTCAGTTTGAGGAGGAAGTTGCCTCCGAATTGTGTTACCGTTGACACCCTTTCTGGTGTTTTAACCAGCGGAACGTTGACGAGAGAAGAACCGTCACAATTCGGGTGAGTAGAAACCTGTCAGAGGACTTTGTTGGATAATTGCTTGTTAATGTGATTTAAAACGTCTGAAGCTAGTTTGACTAGAAGAAGATTGAGTCAAATTACCTGGATCTGTTGGATCTTGGAAATTTATATTTATAGTTTATATTTCTTTCATACTTTTATATTTATATTTTTTGTTTTTGTATGTGTATTGAATGCTGGTTTTAAATGGTATTTTTATTGCTGCTGGACTCGGGGAGCTACGTTGTACAGCATACAATGACAATAAAAGCCTCTTAATTACTTACTTACTTACTTACTTACTTACTTAATACATGTTTATCCTCATCCTTTCAAAGCAAGGACGCCTGAAAGCCAAACACAGACTGTGGATTTCTGTCAATCGTTTTGGCCATAGTTTCTTCACGAGCTCCATTTAAGGAACCGTCTGAGCAGTTGCAGAAGTGCACGAACCGGCCGATCAACAACTCTGTCCCAACTAACCGTAAATACGTCGAGATATTTCTGTCAGAAATCGTGTTTTCCTTCCCTCAGGTGACGCTTTCCCGGGCATTTTTCGGTGGGTGGGGTTTCGAGACGAGCTCCGTTGCGTTTTCCAAGCATCATTTATCACGTAAACATTAAAAAAAGACCATCTGGTCTTCTGTCCCCTCCCTCCGCTGATAAAAAACCCCTCGCCCGAGCCTCTTGACTTTCAATCATATGTTAGTTAATCCCGGTTTGCTCTTCTGATCCGCCTGAGGAACTCGAGGTTCCCGGACTCGCCGTTCACGCGCTCCGATAGCGTCCACATGGCTGATCCACCGCTCCACAACTCCTGGCCCTCGTTCTCCTGGATGAGGAGATGGTCCTTCAAACGAGGTATGAGAGGGAACGGTCACTCTCGTTTTTAACTTAGTGCGAATAGAGGTAAAGCTTTGTGTTTGCGTTGTGATGCTTCATGCACTTGTGGTTGATGATCACACGATAGTTTCCTGTTCAGATGTAAGTGTGTACTAGTAGTGAGATGTGGAGATTAGTGCCAACATATCAAGCGTACATTTCTTTGTAATGAACGAAAATGCTTCACATTTAAGTTTGTTATTATTATTATTACATAGTTATTACTATTCGATTGCAATCTTCAAGTTCAACATCTGACTGTTAAAGCGATGCTCTGTCACAAAGTCCTCAGCAGGGACACAAATGTGACGAGAGAATGGAGTGTTTTTGAAAAAGTAAATAGACAACCAAGATTTTGAGGAAGTTTAAAACGATATTTCTGCAGCTTGACCATGTTTTATTTCATCTAAATGTGTGAGACACTACACTACAGATTGTCCTGCACGTTTGACATTGTGTCGTTAGGCATTCACTTCATCTCCATCCATGTGTCTCTGACATTCCCTAAATGTCTGATTCTGTTGAGCTTGTTTTTTGAAGAATTGTACGCCGTAAAGTACAATATTACAGCGCTTGTCAAATTAACGTACAATTTTTGCCTCATCAGAAAGTCGTTAGTACTTCCTGGTCGTTTTAAATCTCAAAGTTGAGTGGACAAACATTTCCATTCTGCCGTTTGCTCTTAAACCCACCACAGTACAGATTTTTTTTTTAGTATCGTTAGTGTCACCAAGTAACGACGACAAACATAACTGCAAATATTCAAGTTCGCGGGACTCTCGAAAGCGATCCGGTTCAGAAGATGAGCAAGATCTCAAAGATTGGCGCAGATTTTGCTACCCTAATTTATGCCCAAATGTCATGGACAAATGGTTCTTTTAGGCTCTTTCTACTCGGAGCTTCTAGAAACGTTGGCCCGTGTTCTTCACCACAGAAGTCCGCGGCAGGAGAGTGTGATCACAGTTCTGACAGCTTCCTGCAGAAGACTGGACTCTCCTAAAGACGAGAGGCCCTGGTCGTTGTTTAGCTCTTCATATGGTGAGGTGGTGCGGCCATAAATGGATATTTCAACATGACAAGCATCAAGGTCCCACAGCAGTTTACATATCACAGGTCCAATTTGGGTACGAGCACCTTGCTGCGTTTAGACGTTGTCGTTCGTCCAAAGTCGAGAGGATTTATGTCTGAACGTGACGCTCTGTTCATTCATCAGGCCGCTGGTTTGGCCTTGTGTTCAAGTTCAAGTGTATTTATGTGGCGCTTTTCTTAGTTCCAGATCTTTAAAAAAAGAAAAATGTCAATTTTTCATCTGTGTTTCAAAAATTAGGAAAAAGAGTCAGTTAAAAAAGAAAAATGTTCATTGTTCATTGGTGTTCAGACTATGGGCTATGATGACCAGAAGAGCAAGCTTCTAGGAAAACAAAAGCTCTCTGGCGGGGTGAGAGGAAATAAAGCTAGGGAGAACCCGACTCTCTGGTGCCAGTCTCCTCTCTGGCATCCTAACATCACAAAGTCATTGGTGAAGATGGTTCCGGACGTTGTGTCCTCCGGCAGGGATGTGGATCACTCACTCAGGACCTCGGCAGTGGAGTTACATGAGCAAGAACAAAAGCATTTAGCTCTTTGAAGGGCTCTAAGACAATAATAATAGTAGTGAGGTTCGGTTCCGGGCTTCTACCTTATGCAGCCTTCCTATTGGTTCATTTAAAGTTGGGTAAAGTTGTGTGAGATGGTTTGCCTTTTCGAGAAGTTCCGAATGCATGAACGTGTAGAGCGCTGTGTGTCTCTACAACGACACGGAGCTTTGCTTTTGTCAGCCAGCAGCCGATTAAGATCTTGTGTTTATTCTCCTCTGAAAGGAAACTCCTGCGTCTCGGCGGGTTCACACCAGTGGTGTGTTAATGGAAGCGGCCGATAAGACGCTTGATGAAGCGGGTTTTATTTAAAGCAGCAGCTGTCGTCAGAACCACTTCCTCTTTGAGTTTGCTCTCACTCCTCACATGTAAATAAACCCTGTCACGTGACCCGATATGCGACTCTTTCATTTAGTTTGGTCTGGAAGTGAAACTGACGCACAGTGGTGCATGGATTAAAACCCAATAGTCAAGGTCAAATCAAGGACTTCATAAACTTTTTGGCCCAGATTGATCTTTTTTTTTTTCCTCAAAAAGGCTGAATTGAGCTTCTACTTATTCAAATTATTAATCTTAATACATAAAATGTCCATATTCCATGTGGAAAAATATTCATTTGTAAATATTGGTCTCATTAAATGATCATTTCATCATCTCACTTTATTTCTGGATCAACTCAGCGACTCTAAGAAGTACACACCCTGGACTGGTGGCTGACCAATCACAGAGCAGGACATGCACACACATCTCTTCACACTCCCACTCACTTCTAGGGACTCCTATCTCTCCTATCTTCATACTTTTTCTGACTAACACACACACACACACACATTATATATTTGTAATGTGACGTTGTGTTTTCCAGCCTCCGATTGCAAACCGTGTGTTCCAGTTTCGGCTCCGAGCTCCTCCACATCCTTGTCCCCGGCCTCCATCCCTGAAGACGTCTTCTTCAGCAGTTCTCCTGAGGACAAGGTGATCACATGATCTATAACCCCTTTCACACATACAGACATTCCCAGCAAAATACCGGTANAGGGGCTAATGTGTCAAAACGTGGAGCCAAACTTGATTTTGGCCTCAGCGTACAAGAATCATTAAAAAATGCATATTTAAACATGGAAAAATACATAAATGCCTAATCAAAAACTAGCACCAAGCCGGAATTTAACCCGAGCTTCCTGTTCGTAGAGAAGCTGCTTGGCCGAGAGCGATGCAGAGTTCAGCAGTGAGGACGACCTACTAGACCTTTGCTCTTCTTTGAGGGACTCGGAATATTTCCGAGACCTACAACTGGGATCCAGTGATCCATCGGACCCTCGGCTGCCTGGATTAAACTCACCGGTCTCGAGAAAGCTCTCCAGTACACCTCTGGAAGAAGAACCAGAGCGAGAATCGAACCTCGGGTCCCTCGTGGCAGAGCACTCTCTGATCTTCAGTGGAGGGGACGCCATGGACCGAGTGTTTGCCATCAGGAGCTCGGAGCGTAAGGATCACGCCACGTCTGAGGAAGACGAGCGCTTGCATATGGAACACTTTCCGACTTTGGTTCGCTCCATGTCGACCTCGCGTAGGCACAGCTGGGAGGTTCCGGTGTCACCCATCGACTTGGGCAGAAGGTCAGATCACGCTGGTGCCATCATACCAGGAGCAGTGGACCAAATCTATGGACTCAACCTAGTTTTGTTTTGTACGCAGGTTCAGTCTAGACACAAATGGAACTGACAGTGACGGAGAACAAGATGTTCAGTGTTTGGCCCGAAGCTCCAATTTGCCTTCGTCCTCCTTCTCGGAAAGTTCCGTGGAGGAGTCGAGCGGTGCAGCCGAACACGAAGGCTTCAAAACTCCAGTAAGTCTCGGTGCTGTTCTTCTGCCTCCATCTCGACTCATTTACAATGTGTCCGCATGGTTTGGGTAAACATCAAGGAGCCACCCACGGCAGGAAGAACGCTATATTCCAGATCCGAGATCCTTGCCACGGATGAAAAGTCCCAAGCTGACAGAGTCTCTCGCATACTGGGGACTTCTAAGCAGGCTGCCAGAGAAGCTGGAGGTCGGTGAAGTCTTCAGTAGAAAGCCACGAAAAGATAATGGCAGTATTCTAGTTCGATAAATTTGTCAGATTTGAGTTTTTACACAGATTATTAGTGTTTTTGTTGTTTCCTGGCAAATTTAGGCTTCANCAACATCAAACATCAAGACTTCATTGTAATCCACAAAGATTCGTTTAGGAAATAAATTGTCTGTTTTTTTCTTCTTCTTGCGCTTGAAAAGAAGAGCAGGAATCGGAAGAGGAGCTTCAGTCGGTGGAGGGACAGAGTCATGTGTAAGTTCCTCGTTTTAAGTAACTCGTGCTGGTAGCAATCGCGGGATTACGCCGAGTGAGTTATGTAATCCTGGTCATTAAGAAAAACCCTCGGAATCTTTCAAGATGGAGAAATGACTTTAGTGTCTCTGGAATGCGACATGCCGAGTCATCAAGAATCTTCAAGAAAGCGAGAATCAGACTAGCATTTTATCGTTTTTTGTTTCGTTTTTGTAAAACTTGTTCTTTTTAGAACCAGTTTTGATATGATTTTACAATTTCGGTGTTGAAGATCAAACAGTTTGACTGAATGGGAGAATATTCACCTCAGCCTTTAGCATTAGCATGTTAGCTTCCACATCAGATGTCTCCTCAGAACTTTGAGCGTCTGGGACAATATTTGTCTTTGGGTCCTGGACGGCGTTGATGAGCGAAGTGGATTTTGTGCTGATGGTTTGATTTGGAGCGCAGCCCACCGCTCGCCCTCACACACTTAGCCTCAGTGTCTTGTTTGTCTCAGGCTGATGGTACAGAAAGTCCTGCAGGAGCTTAAGCAGTACCACGGGTGAGTAAAGAAGGGAAACCAGCCTCCGCTTACACAATAACACTGGGTCCCAGTTTGAGGTTGAGGACCAAAGCTTGGTTTGTCACTGGTGTTTGCTTGTTTGTGATGTTTCATGCTCTTTAACTCTTCTGGACTGGACGAATAAGATGCTTTTTGCATTTTTTTTTTTTCAAAACTTGCACGAAAACCTTGTTGTTTGTACTTGTGCTTTTTTTTCC
>SOMO01002077.1:4544-15717 GCA_028128575.1 Paedocypris carbunculus
CAGTGTGTGTGTGTGTGTGTTTGTGTTTGTGTGACAGGTGTGTGGACATGGCTTTGAATCAGGAGAACTGGGGCCAGGCACCATAGTGGGAAGTGCTGCATTTAACATGTTTGTGATCATCGGAGTGTGTGTGTGGGTCATTCCTTCTGGAGAGGTGAGGAAGATCAAACACCTGAGAGTCTTCTTCATTACTGCATCCTGGAGCATCTTCGCCTACATCTGGCTCTACCTCATCTTAGCCGTGATAAGTCCAGGAATTGTACAGGTATTTCTACCAGATTTGTTCACGTAACCTATATGGTGGTCCAAGTGTATAAATATTTCTTTTTTGTGTCTGTGTGAGGTTTGGGAGGCTCTGGTCACACTGTCTTTTTTCCCAGTGTGTGTACTCATGGCGTGGATTGCTGACCGCCGACTGCTTTTTTACAAGTACTTGCACAAGCGTTACCGTGCTGATAAGCGGCACGGTATCATTGTGGAAATAGAAGGTGAGCTCGCCCCCAGAGGCCTCGATGCCATCATGGGTGAAAAATATCAAAACAGTGCCACCAGCACCACTGTCGGAATAGAGAAAAGCCAAGAGTCTGAACAGGACAGAGAGGAGGTGAGCAGGACAATGCCCGCAATTTGATGGCTTTCCATAAGTGACGTTTTGGACTGAGCACGGCAGGTTTAATGATCAAGCCCGATATGATTCCTGGTTCTCGAGGGTAGTATTACAACACTTACTAGATAAGCGTTTAGAACAATGGCTAAAAAACATTGACCGGGTCAGCTGACCTGACCCTTGACCCCTGCATGCACTTGTCATCTCTTTTATTTTTTTGAGTAAAAAAGAAGCTTTTAAAGTTTAAACATTTTTTTAAACCATTTGAAAATATGTATGTTTTCATATATCGTATGTATATACATAGAAGAATCCAGTATTCTAAAAATTTGAAATGATAAAAAACTTGATTCTGTTGCCATATATTAGCTACACGTATTTAATTATTATATACTGTACTTATTATTTAGGAATTGTGTGTGTGTGTGTGTGTATAATGTATATTTTGTTATTAATGTTCATAAAACAAAACTTCCATCATTTCAATAAGAATATTTTAGCTATTTTAATATTTATTATACTGTATTTACATGTTTGTTTGTGTATGTGTTTATTAATTTTCCTTAAGAATGCTCTAAAAGAATTACAGGTTTTTACTACCTTGTGGTTTTTTTATGATGACATAATGATGATGAGCATCAACACTGACTCTTTATATTGATAGGTGATTCAAATGCTTAAAGAGCTGAGACAGAAGCATCCTGATAAAGACCTGGACCAACTGATTGAAATGGCAAACTACGCCACCATACAGAAACAGCCCAAGAGCCGGGCCTTTTATCGCGTGCAGGCGACTAGAATGTTGATCGGAGCGGGGAATGTTCTGAAGAAACACGCAGCCGCAGGACAGGCCAGAAGAGCAGCAGCCGCTTTAGCAGAAAACAACCTGGCCTCGTGTTCTCAAATCGCCTTNAAAAATTAAAAAAAAATGAAGTTTTATAAAAGTCTGTCTGAACAAACTTATGTTCCTGAATATGTGCTTGTATAGTTGGCTGTGTCGTGGAGTATCATGGAATATTTCAGGTAATTTAATTAAAACCATGACCTCAGCCTTCTTTCCATTCGTGATATAATTTAACTTATGTGCATGCAAATTTAACTCAGTGTAGGTAAATGTTTGAGCTGCTTCAGTTTGTATTGCTTCTTCTGTAATGATCCACTTATTCTTAGAAATACTGTTTTTTATAAGATAAATAAACATCCCACACATCAGTCAAATACTTTGGACGTCAAAAATGTAAAAAGACACTTTGATAAATTGCATGATGTATCACATTGTCATGTAATCAAATCGAATCAAATCAAATCACATTCATTGTCACATACACTTTTATATGCAGTTAAAAGTTTCTTAAGAGAGGACTGACTTTAATTGAAACTGTAATAAGAAAAATCACATGACATCTTAAATTGGTCTCATCTTGTCTAAAAATTACATATTTATTCAAATTTTGAATAAACACAAGACATGTTAATAGATAGCCACTGTATGTCTGTACTGTCTATACTTATTAGTACCGGGTTGGACCTCCTTTTTCCACAACTGCTTTAATACTTTGTGACATAGGTTCAAATAGGTACTAGAAACATTCCTCTGAGTTTGTGATCCGTTCTCCATTGGTTAGAGATCTTGTGACTGTGGAGGACATTTAAGTGCAGATGTTTCATGCTTTATGAGATGGGGATGTCATCTTCCTGGAAGTGGATGTCAGACGATGTGACCTTTGTGGTCACTACGAAATCCCTACCATTCAAATACCGCAGCAGAAATTGAGACTCATCAGTCCAGACTACATATCTCCATACCTTCTTTGTTCAATTTGGTGACCCTGTGCAAATCATAGCATCATTTTCCTGATCCTAGCTGACAAGAGTGGCACCCGGTGTGGTCTTCTGCTGCTGTAGCCCATATGCATTCACACGCTTATTAAATTAAACACTTTTGTATTGATAAAATGCAATAATGAACATGTATTTATTTTTCACACACAGTGTGTGTGTGTGTGTGTGTGTNGACAGAAGCATCCTGATAAAGACCTGGACCAACTGATTGAAATGGCAAACTACGCCACCATACAGAAACAGCCCAAGAGCCGGGCCTTTTATCGCGTGCAGGCGACTAGAATGTTGATCGGAGCGGGGAATGTTCTGAAGAAACACGCAGCCGCAGGACAGGCCAGAAGAGCAGCAGCCGCTTTAGCAGAAAACAACCTGGCCTCGTGTTCTCAGATCGCCTTTGAGCAGCCACAGTATCAGTGCAGTGAAAACTGCGGGACCCTCACTATATGGGTCTGTCTGAAGGGTGGAACGGCAACCAGAACCTTCCATGTTGATTACAAGACGGAGAACGGGACAGCCACAGCCGGGCAGGATTATGAATATTGCGAGGGAACGATTGTGTTTCAGCCTGGAGAAACACGCAAAGAAATAAAGGTAAGTTGNTCGCCTTTGAGCAGCCACAGTATCAGTGCAGTGAAAACTGCGGGACCCTCACTATATGGGTCTGTCTGAAGGGTGGAACGGCAACCAGAACCTTCCATGTTGATTACAAGACGGAGAACGGGACAGCCACAGCCGGGCAGGATTATGAATATTGCGAGGGAACGATTGTGTTTCAGCCTGGAGAAACACGCAAAGAAATAAAGGTAAGTTGTGAAAATATTTACTTTTCATTTATTTTCAGGGAAATGTAAAAGATGTAATCAGGGGTTCATACATTTGAATTTAGAATTTATTTTCATTTAAATTTTTAGTAATCCTTTTTCTACAGCTTATATATTTTCTGAATATAATATAATAATATAATAATAATTGTTTTTTACTGTAAATAACAAAATTCAAAAAAACAATGCTTCAATATAGTGGTTTGACTCATGATTTATTGATTTTAAAGAGGTACAGTTCATTCGAAATTCACCTCATTCCAAGTTAAGGTAACGAGTAAATGCAATAATTGATTTGTGATACAAAACATTCTTAGTGATGTTTTCTAAGAAATCTTTGTAAATATATACCGCTATATCTATATACAGTATATACATTCAATATATACACACACACACACACACACACACATATATGTTTGTTATACATATTTACGTACTATAGTACATACATGTTGTTTTTTTTAGCTGGGCATCATTGATGATGAGGTGTTTGAGGAAGAAGAACACTTCTCTGTGCATCTCTCAAATCTGCGAGAGGGAGAAGACGGGACAAACACTGATGGCGCTCGACTGGTGGAACCCTTTGTAGCCACAGTAGTAATTCTGGATGATGACCATGCCGGAATGTTCGGATTTCAGAAAAAACAGCTTTGTGTGGGAGAATGCTCAGGTGTGGTGGACGTGATGGTGAACCGGACTTTAGGTGTCCGTGGAACCGTGACAATTGCATATCACACAGAGGATGGCTCTGCTCGACAGGGAGTTGACTATGAACAGACACAGGGAGAGCTGGAATTTACAAATGAGCAAACAAGGTAAAAGCTTACAATAAGTGTCCATGATGCCTTTTGAGTTGAAACGCATAAAGCATGAACACAGTATTTTGAGAACATGATATTTTCACAACAGTCTTTTCTCAGAGTCTGTGTATCATTTTTTTCCCGTGTGACGATAAAATAACGGGCCATTCTTCTGAAAATGAGCGTCACGTGATAATCCTTTTTCTTACCACTAGATGTCGCTGAACTTCCAAAATACGTATTAAACACCGTACGTATTAGATTTTGCGCAATACAACCTTTCTCGACAATCAGTGTCGGGCAGATTTGAAATTCAATCCATATTCTAATTTATTTTATACCTCAGAGTAAAATTGTGCTTTGCATTTAACCCATCCGGTTAACTTACACACAGTGAAGTGAACAGACACAAACCTGGAGCAGTGGGCTGCCTTAAGCAGTAGTAAACAGGGATCATGTGGAGGTCAGTGTTGTGAAGAATACAACCAGTGCAGACTGCAGCTGTACATAAAAGTTGTGGGAGAAGGTGTAGAACCTACCAGAACCTTAACTGCCATTAAACCATTTATTACTTTGAGCCAGAATTGCATTCGTTTTTGAAAAACCAAAGAAAAGATAATCACTGAAAAAATAATCTTTCAATAAATGTTAAAAAAAAAAAAAATTGTTTCGTCAAAAAAAATATCTGCAAATATTACAATAATCATTTTTTTACATTGCAAATCATTTCAAAGAAGAATGCCACATGTTTGAAAATGGTCCTCTCAGTTTATCTGTGTCTGTGTGAGTGGTTTAATTTTTTATGCACTGAGCTTTAAAGTATTCATGGGGTCCTAAGACTGATGTGATTTAAACGCTGAGGTCTCCTTTAATATTTCAGAGGTAAAACCAGGAGGAAATGATTAATTGTTCTTTTGCTTTGTGTTTGTGTGTCCGCGTTTGCAGCAAAACACTGCAGGTCCGAATCATTAACATGCAGGAATATGAGAAGAGAGAAAATTTCTACATTGTCCTTGAAGAACCAAAGTGGCTGAAGAGAGGCATCTCAGGTCTGTATACACGTGGAAGCTGTGAGCAATATCTCATGTACTTCCTCTGGATTATATATTGCAGTTATTTGTTGAGATATCTAATTTAAAAAGAGTGAGTTGGAAGATACAAAAATGTTATATGATCGATCATAATAAAACACACACGCGCGCACACACACACACACACACACACACACACACACACACACACACACACACACACACACAATTCGTTTTTATTTTAACCAGTGTCCAGTTTCAGTCCAATAACAACAGCACATCAGGGGACAAACTAGACATGCGTCACTATCAGTAACTAGATCCTGCTCTTCTATGCAAACACACACAAGTCTGTCACAAGTGTGTGTGTGTGTGTTTATTAAAGACAGAACATGTTAATTAGTTATCAGCAGCTCTTCTATTTTTTTAATAATCTACAAATCTCAAAAAAATTGTGCGGATGATTCCAGATGGAGTTAGTTAGACAGACTGATATTTTGAATGGTAATCTTCATTCACTGTCTGATTGCATGCTGCAGATTTGCTGTTGAATCAGGGTAAGGATTTTGGGGAAAAAAAAAATTATTACTTCAGTGATTCATTCTCCCGTACCCTCTTATTTTCACATCTGAAATGTGTATGTTTCTGCCTCTTTCCATCATCCAGTCACCTCTGGTCCAGAAGTAGAGGAAGCAAGACGAATAGCAGAGAAAGGCAAGCCCGTGCTGAGTGAACACAAAAAACTAGAGGTGCTTATAGAGGAGAGCATGACTTTCAAGGTAGTACAAGAGCCATCATGTCAAAACAATCGTATCACAATGCGCGAAATAATCAGATAAAGTGCCTTCCTTATTTTCTGTAGGTTCGACAGGGAATGGCCCCTAATGGAGTGTTAGATGCGGTAAAGTGGCCTTCTCTTCATTGTGCTTGTTTTTGTTTAAACTTATTTTTTTAAACCTTCATTTGATTTTGAAATATAGACAATAACATTTACAGCATGNGTTTCTTTCCGTGTAAATTTCAAGCTTCCTGATGAGCGTTTTCCTTCAGGTGAGCTCTTTTTAACCTTACGACTATCATCGCGCTGTTTGTGTTTTGATTTGCGTTTTACGACGATCGGCCATACTGACGCGCGAAAGCGACGCGTTACAGGTGCGTAACGTATATGTGTAATATTATCCATAATGCAGTACTTAGATGTTCACCTTTTATAGTTCGCTTTGAGTCGATTTCGATCTTTTGTTCAATAATTCACGCAACACCAACCGTCGGTAAGTTGAAGTAAAGACCTACACCTACCGTGTGTTTACAACTCCGTGCAGAGTTGAACAGATCCGTTACGCCGTTTTGTTTGGGACAAGAGATGTTTATGATTGATCCGCATTGCAGGTGCAAGATGTCGTACTCTTCCCGAAGTTCCTCTCGCGCCACTGACTGCAAGGTCTACGTTGGTGACCTTGGCAATGGTGCGGCCAAAGGTGAACTGGAGCGGGCTTTCAGTTACTATGGACCGTTAAGGAGTGTGTGGGTCGCACGGAACCCACCGGGTTTTGCCTTCGTAGAGTATGAGGATGCCAGAGATGCAGAAGATGCCGTGAAGGGGATGGATGGAAAGTGAGTCAACTTGAGTTCTACCTGCCTACATTTGCCATGATGCTACTGCTGCACATTTAACCCCCTGACTTCTTCAGGGAGCTCAGACCCACAGGGGTGAGTGTCGGCGGTTTATCACTGTTCTCTTTCCGCTCACAAAACCCCTTCAACTTTTCTCCGCCATGTTTTTCTGAAGTCTGATTGAATGTTTTGCTTTTAAGTGTAGGGTTTTTATGCAAATTAACAAACGCCTTGGCTTTCAGGAAAGGTCTGGGTTGTGAACGATGCTTGTTTGCCATTTGCAGTATGTTTGTTGAAGACTGCTGACCGTTCTATCTGTACTGTTCCAGGGTGCTTTGTGGAGCCCGTGTTAGAGTTGAGCTGTCCACTGGTATGTCCAGAAAGTCTCGGTATGGCCGTCCTAGCCGCAGACAGTTTGATCCCAATGACCGCTGCTACCAGTGTGGAGAAAGTGGACACTATGCATACGACTGCTACCGGTTCAGCAAAAGGCGTAGTCGACGCAGCAGGTATATTGCATTATATTTCTTTATTGCTTGACGTGTAATAAACTTTTGCTGATTTTTATGTTTATTTGTTTGTTCTTTGTAGGTCAATGTCTAGGTCTCGATCCAGATCTCGTGGTCGTCGCTACCGCTCACGCTCTCGTTCTCGCTCTCGCTCTCGTTCCCGTAGCCGCAGCAATGAAAGGTGAAACCGTGTGACTTTCACTATGTGTAGGACAGCATGGCGCATGCTCATCTAATTTCTTCTGATCTGTTTTCTTGCACAGACGGTATCGTTCACCCTCTTATTCAAAACGCAGGAGCAGGTATGTTTTCTTAGGAGTGTAGCTGCTTTTACTGTTGTTTTTTTTTTTTTTTTTTTTTTTTTTTTTTAACAAAGACATTTGAATACTACTTGTGTCTGCTCCAGGTCAGCTTCTCCAGGTCGCTCCAGATCCAGAACCCCTGTGCGGCGCTCTCGTTCACCTGTGCGCAGATCTAAAAGCCCAGTACGAAGGTCAAGATCTAGAACGCCGGTCCGTAGAAACAGGTACTACGTGCTGCCTCGCAAACACGTCAAATCATTTTTTTTAAATGTGCAATTTAAATGCTAATACTTCTCTTTCTTTNTGTCTGCTCCAGGTCAGCTTCTCCAGGTCGCTCCAGATCCAGAACCCCTGTGCGGCGCTCTCGTTCACCTGTGCGCAGATCTAAAAGCCCAGTACGAAGGTCAAGATCTAGAACGCCGGTCCGTAGAAACAGGTACTACGTGCTGCCTCGCAAACACGTCAAATCATTTTTTTTAAATGTGCAATTTAAATGCTAATACTTCTCTTTCTTTTTTTTCAAGTCACTCGCGTTCTCGTTCACAATCTGGCTCTCGACAGAGGGAACGTAGTGTTTCCAGATCTCGATCTCGGTCTCGATCAGTCAGTCACAAGAAAGATGGGTAAATGTCTACAANTTTTTTTTTTTTTTGGTATTTGAAATGTTAGACTCAGTAATACACAAAACAATCACTCTAAATCGCACTAGATTGTAGAGGGCGTGGCGTGACTCGGCGATTCCCAAGATTCCTTTTCCTCTTGCGTGTTTTCTGCATCCGGGTTTCCGTAGCTGTAACAGTGCCGCGTTCCATTTTAGAACGCTTCATTCAAGACAACATGGCTGCTGCGACTGGCCATTATTACGGCGACGGAGGCAGAGCAACAAAAAGGCAAAAAACTGAAAGCGACGGAATGGCCACGGTACATTTTCATTACTATATTAAACTCATTTTACTTCATTTTGGGTTAATTTGTGTATATTTGTCGAAATTGATAACTCCTTTACAATTTCAGTCTAGCCAATGATTAGCCGTTAGCCGGCGTGCTGTGGGCCCAGTATAACCTGTAGTTTTGTCGCCAATAACCAGTATATACTCTGATTGTTTAAACGCTTTACGCTTCGTAGAATATGCTCATATTGACCAACTGGACATGCTTACAAAAAAACCGAGTACGAGTCTCTTTTTGTTTTTTTACATCGGCTTTTTTCGAGCATGGAATTACTGTTTATATTTAATTTTAGAAATTGCGAACCCTTGTAAAAAAATCCCACTATTTAGCGTTTTCTATGAACGCTTTGGTTGTGCTTTGTACTGCGCTCGTTTGACTCCGCCCCTCTTTGTCTCCACAGGAGGGTTATAATGACCCACACAAAACTTTGCCCTCATTGGTGGTGCATATAAGAGGGCTGGTAGACGGCATTACCGAATCTGACCTGGTGGAGGCACTGCAGGAGTTTGGCACCATAAGGTAACATCTGTGGTGGGCATAGCTTGTGGTAAAAATGTAAACGTACGTCAATACCTGTTTTTCCTTGTCTATGATGACAAGTTGTAGCCATAGAAACAAAAACAATGTGTGAGTCATTTCTCAGCATTTTATAAAAGTTTGCCCTATACGTGATGGATATATGACATGCTTCTAGTCTTTTAACATTACTTTTTTTTTTTCAGTTATGTTGTCTTGATGCCAAAGAAGCGCCAGGCCCTGGTGGAGTTTGAGGACATGAATGGTTCTGCAAACGCTGTGACATATGCCAACAATAATCAAATCTATATTGCTGGCCGGCCGTCCTACATCAATTATTCCACCAGCCAGAAGATTTCCCGACCCAGCGACACTGACGACACACGGAGTGTCAACAATGTTCTCCTGCTCACAATTATGAATCCTATATATCCCATTACCACGGTAAATCCAATCCTGGGATCAGAACGTTATCTTTCACACAATGAGCTTCTGCAGGGTTGTTAATGTTGTTGTTTGATTTTTGCAGGATGTTCTTTACACCATTTGTAACAACTGTGGCCCTGTGCAGAGGATAGTGATCTTCAGGAAAAACGGGGTTCAAGCCATGGTTGAATATCCTTCACCCTAAATTATTGCTGATGTCATTTGTATGCCATATTGCAGATTACAAAAGAGTACAGGAATGTGTAATTTGATAAGCGTTTAATCATTTTAACATGTAGATTAATTTATTATGTGTATTGCATCACAAGCTGTTTTAGCCACGTGATCGATTTGAAACCGTTAACTCCTTGACCAGCTCTAACGTTTGACTCGATCCAAAGTGCACAGAGAGCCAAAGCTTCACTTAACGGAGCTGATATCTACTCTGGCTGCTGCACCCTAAAAATAGAGTATGCCAAGGTAAGTGCATCAAAGTAAAGCTTGCTTTTTACAAAAAACAACATTTAACCGTTTGTTTCTACTTGATAGCCCACACGTCTAAACGTCTTCAAAAATGACCAGGACACGTGGGACTACACTAACCCCGGTCTGAGTGGCCAAGGTACTGTTTTGTAATATACTTTTTAAGTCTCTGCTCTCCTTTTATTCTGATGAGCTTCTTTGAGTAGCACCTTTTGTAAATGTTGAGTTGTCCACAATCATTTAGTNACAACATTTAACCGTTTGTTTCTACTTGATAGCCCACACGTCTAAACGTCTTCAAAAATGACCAGGACACGTGGGACTACACTAACCCCGGTCTGAGTGGCCAAGGTACTGTTTTGTAATATACTTTTTAAGTCTCTGCTCTCCTTTTATTCTGATGAGCTTCTTTGAGTAGCACCTTTTGTAAATGTTGAGTTGTCCACAATCATTTAGTTTTCCAAGGATTCTTTTTTTTTTTTTTTTTAATGATCATAGAACGGATGCTTTTAGTTATAGTTGTTAAAGTGGAAAGTTGAAATCCTGATTTTGGCACACTAGATTCTAGATTCTAGAAAATAGTCTCAGCTTTGTGGTCTCACATGCTTTTTGTTTTTATCTCACAGTGCATCTGTTTTCTTGCACGTCACTTTCGTGTTGAAATTGAAGTTTTCACATGCACTTAAATCTTATCAGGCACAGTCACTGTTATTTAAGCATGACACTGCAACATGATGGAGATTGTATTTCGCAATTATAGTGGAACCTCGGTTTTTGACTTTAATTTATTTTAGGAACAAGCCTTTGATCCAAGATCCACAAACTAGAATACGTTTTAAGATAAACTTTTCTCCTGAAGCCTTTGCACAGACTTGTGCTTATTGAAGTTAAGAGCAGAACAAACTGGGACGGTCTGATTCTAAGCTCTAAATCACGTTAGGGCACAATTTTGTGCTCCTCTTTGCTAGTCACAATTTGTTCCTCTTGTGCTTAATTTGTAGGTGCACTGTTTGGTTAATGTTCAAAAACATTAATTAAACCTGTTTTATAACCCACAAAACTAGTTTATAATAACATGCGCCGGAGAGCGTGCACACATCTTTTTACAAGCTTGGTGACCTTTAGTGNATTCTAAGCTCTAAATCACGTTAGGGCACAATTTTGTGCTCCTCTTTGCTAGTCACAATTTGTTCCTCTTGTGCTTAATTTGTAGGTGCACTGTTTGGTTAATGTTCAAAAACATTAATTAAACCTGTTTTATAACCCAC
>SOMO01002093.1:5111-15645 GCA_028128575.1 Paedocypris carbunculus
GTTTCCTCTGAACATCAAGCGTCTCTGTGTGTGTGTTCTAGATGGACCAGATGACGTCAGGATTGATGCTCCTGATGCGGTGTCTTTAGGGGAACGAGTGTCACTGTTTTGCTCTGCTGCGTCTGAACCTTCTGCTTCATTCAGATGGAGCTACAATGGAAAAGACACACAAATCACTGGAGACACGTTCCTCATCCGCTGGAGTAAAGCAAGAGACAGAGGAGAATATTCCTGCACGGCCACCAATCACATCACTGAGAGAAGTGTCTCCACCAGCCACCAGCTCCTGGTTAGAGGTGAGAACCTGCAGCACACGACTAACTAGACAAAGCAGCTCCTGAAGACACGACACGTGAGAGCTGAAGCTNACTGGTTTGACTGACTTTCGACAGACGACACGTCTAGTTTAGCCGTTACTACAGTGGTGTGTGAGTAAAGTAGCGGCTACTAGAGCGTGATGTGGCTGACGCACTCCATCACTCACTCACTCACTCACTCACTCATACACACAGTTTTTTCTCTTCCGGACTCTGACTTGAGCAGACGTGTCTCCTCGCTCTCCGCTCTGCTTATCTTTTCACAAGCTTCTGTCTACTTTATTCGGAGCTCCGCTGGTTCTGTTTTCAAAGGAAATATGGAAATCCTAAATTGGTCACTGAGCGCTTTGGACAAGATTTTTCCCTAAAGAAGAAATCGATCGTCAGCTGCCTCTGGCGATTGGGCATTCTGCCAGACTTGAGGAGACGTCCAAGCTGCTCCACATGGAAAGGAACATGTTCCCTCAGTGACTGTCGTGATTGATTATGGATCTGAAATTAATATTGATTCTGAAGTTATACTTTTTGGCTGCTGTAACTCTCATCCAGGCATCTTCTATGGGTACTGACGCAAACACCAACATACAACACTGATAACACACACCGCCTGCTCACTGCTTTGACTGATCTGTCTCCCAATCCCACATTCCTGTTGTATCTTTGAGATAAAAAGCTGTAACGTGTGAAACTGTCTGTGTGCTTCTGTAACGCTCTGAAAGTGCTTACTTTTTCTTGAGGAAGACTACGTTGGCGCCTCGGTGGTTGACACCAAGACAAGTTCCTAGCTCAGTAACCACAGAACCTGACAATAAACATGATTCTGATTCTGATTAAAACACACTTACACAACATCACAGAAAATCACTAAATGTAGCATCTTTTCACTCTTCATCTCTTCACTGTCACATATTAGCCTAGATTAGATTCATCTTTATTGTCATTGTGGAAGGTACGTGAATGTGAAGTGATAATGAAATGCAGTCAGCATCTCACCAGAAGAGCAGATGAGGAATATTTACAGCTGTGGAATAAATATAAGATGTGAAAAATATATAGAAACATACAAATCTAGAGTGATGAGTGATGATTTTATCACCGTCTACTGTGAGTGTTTGATGATCCAGCATCTTCTACTCAGACCAGACTCTGTTTCCTCTGAACATCAAGCGTCTCTGTGTGTGTGTTCTAGCTGTCAGGATTGATGGACCTGGTTCGGTGACTTTAGGAGAACGAGTGACACTGCTTTGCTCTGTTGCGTCTGAACCTTCTGCTTCATTAAGCTGGAGCTACAATGGATCAGACACTGGAGTCACTGGACACACGTTCCTCATCCCTCAGAGTGACTTCACACACAGTGGAGAATATTCCTGCATGGCCTCCAATCACATGACTGGGAAAAGTGACTCGTTCAGTCGTGTGCTCCTGGTTAGAGGTGAGAACACTGAACACACACACACACACACACACACACACTCAGCAGTGTCTCTCACTAGAGTAAATGATTAGCCGCTAATTAGCATTTATCATATTATTAAGCAACTCTAGCATCGTTTAATCAGCCAACGACACGGCAGAAGTTTTCCATACTGTTAATGAAAATAAGTTTTACAATTCTTCAAAAGTTTAATATTAAGTAAGCTTAAAATATGAATAGGTCAAGTTGACTTTTTCATAGCGTGTGTGATTGTTTAATCAACTAGACTTTGGAAAACTAAACCCTGTAGCTTCATCAAAACTGTCTGTGGCGATGTCTCCGCTTGCATACTATGCCCTTATATGAAATGTATTATTCTTCTGAATTCTTTTTTAAAGACTAATATGGAGATGTTTTTCCAAATTGCAATCTGAGGATCCAGTCTCTTTAGTTCTTATCTTTCTGGGCGTAACTATGTTGCGTCTACCAGTCTCGATTTTCCATCTTTCTTTCCTCGATGAATAAATCTTATAACGAGTGAGCAGAGACAGAAGCGAGAGAGATCTGAAGGAAACGCTTGTGAAGTTGGTCTCAGTCTTTGCTCACTCCTCGGCGATTTTAAAATCAACTTTAATCATCGTGTCATGTGTTTTATCTCTTCATAAAGTACAGCAGTAGAGGCAAAGAACCAGTGATAAAACCATTGAAATGTGCGCGACAGATCAGATCATTTATGAGTTATATTTCTATTGCACATCACCTCGATACATCTGACTTGTATAATTCAGAATTGATGATTCCTACCTTCAGAGAAATGATTCTTACTCTTTCCTGTGAGTGTACCTTCTCACTGAAGAATAATAATAATAATATTTGTTCTTCTTTTCTAATTCAGGAAAAATATCTGACGTCACTCTGACTGGTCCAGAAGAACTACTGATAGAGAACATCTCCTCTGCTCACCTCACCTGTGTCGGCTCTGGTGACATCGACTATGTGAAGTGGCTGAAAGATGGAGAAGATCTGTCTCCTGACGACCGCATCAGCTTCTCCCCCGATGGAAGATCAGTGTCCATCAGTCGAGTGATGAGATNTCAGGATTGATGCTCCTGATTCGGTGTCTTCAGGGGAACGTGTGTCTCTGTTTTGCTCTGCTGCGTCTGAACCTCCTGCTTCATTCACCTGGAGCTTAAATGGAAATGACACAGGAGTCACTGGAGACACGTTCCTCATCCCTCAGAGTGACGTCACACACAGAGAAGAATATTCCTGCACGGCCACCAATCACATCACTCGGATCAGCCGCTTCAAGCTCCTGGTTAGAGGTGAGAACCTGCAGCTCCTGAAGACACGACACTCACATCCCCCCGACACTATGTGTAGCACGTGTGTCAAATTATGTACATATATATTTACTCACACTTTAGCTATTGATCAATTATAGGCCAGTAGGTTCGCCTATGGAGGTGGAAAATAATAGCAACAATCGTATAGTACTAGAACTAGAAAATATATTTATTAATATAACAAATGATTTGGTCTCAAAGTAGAAAACTAAATTTATCTGAAAGGAATTCGACCAAATTATCACCTCAAAAGAATAACAAAATAACAAAAGTAAAATCCCAATTATACCCACATATTTCCCTTAATATAACTGAAATTAGGAACTGAAATCAGAAGAAGAAAAACAGATGTCTGCGGTGGGGAGAAATGTGAAGTCTGTGTAAAATCTTAAACTGTATTTCCCTCGTACGTGCGCAGACAAATGTCATTCCAAGTCTATTTCGTTTGCAATTTCCCGTTGCTTAATGTGGGATAAAATAAGTTAAAAGTTGTACAATAAGTTTAAATTGATGCCATCCCGATTTTTATTTTATCAGAAGATAAGTATGAAGTATGAAGACATTTCACATATAATAACAACGTTATCAATGAACTACTTGTTGTTCTGCATTTCATATTGGTTTCACAAAAAATATTGGTTCCACTGCAATAAAAATGTTTAAACATGTAATAGTCATTTAAAAGTAGTTGTTAATGTAACTAATTAACTGCCCAAAAAAATCGCAATCGGAATATTGCTTTTAAGAAAAATCGCAATTATGATTTTGGGCAAAATCGCACTGCACTATTGCTATTACAAAGCACAACTTGGTTTTTGTTTGTTTTCGCACAATATCCCTTTAAACGTGATTACAATTATAAAGTTTAATTTTGGTTGTGTTTAGTCAGACCTTTAGTTCTATATGTGATGTGTAACTGTGTAGTGCTTGAGTTTGAGTGAAAGTGTCAGAACTCAGAGTAGAATAGAACAGAAGTGAATATTAGAGACGTCCTGACGCGACACTGACATCAGCCCAGAAACACTGTGTGTGATTATATGAGACTGTGTTACACGTCTCTGAGAGAAGCAGTCGCTTCCGCTGTGAAACAGCAATCATTCTTGCAGCATCTTCTCTTCTGGACTCCGACTTGAGCAGACGTGTTTCCTCTCTCTCCGCACTGCTTTCACTGCTGAAATCTTTTGTCTACTCCTGTTTTTTCGGAGTTCTGCTGGTTCTGCTTTTGAAGGAAATATGGAAATCTTAAATTGGTCACTGAGCGCTTTGGACAAGATTTTTGATTGGACATTCTGCCAGACTTGAGGAGACGTCCAAGCTGCTCCACATGGAGAGGAACATGTGCCCTCAGTGACTGGCATGATTGATTATGGATCTGAAATTAATAACAATTCCGAAATTATACTTTTTGGCTGCTCTAACTCTCTNTGCCAGCCAGAGGCGCCTCTCAAGGTCATCCAGGCATCTGCTCTGGGTACTGACACAAACACCAACATAAAACACTGATAACACACACCGCCTGCTCACTGCTGTGACTGATATGTCTCCCAATCCCACATTCCTGTTGTATCTTTGAGATAAAAAGCTCCATCGGCGTCTCCAGACGTAACCTGTGAAACTGTCTGTGTGCTTCTGTAACGCTCTACAAGTGCTTACTTTTTCTTGAGGAAGACTACGTTGGCGCCTCGGTGGTTGACACCAAGACAAGTTCCTAGCTCTGTAACCACAGAACCTGACAATAAACATGATTCTGATTCTGAATAAAACACACTTACACAACATCACAGAAAATCACTAAATGTAGCATCTTTTCACTCTTCATTCACTGTCACATATTAGACAAGATCAGATTTATCTTTATTGTCATTGTGGAAGGTACGTGTACAGTGACCATGAAATGCAGTCAGCATCTCACCAGAAGAGCAGATGAGGAATATTTACAGCTGTGGAATAAATATAAGATGTGAACAATATATAGAAACATACAAATCTAGAGTGATGAGTGATGATTTTATCACCGTCTACTGTGAGTGTTTGATGATCCAGCATCTTCTACTCAGACCAGACTCTGTTTCCTCTGAACATCAAGCGTCTCTGTGTGTGTGTGTTCTAGATGGACCAAAAGACGTCAGGATTGATGCTCCTGATTCGGTGTCTTCAGGGGAACGTGTGTCTCTGTTTTGCTCTGCTGCGTCTGAACCTCCTGCTTCATTCACCTGGAGCTTAAATGGAAATGACACTGGAGTCAGTGGACACACGTTCCTCATCCCTCAGAGTGACGTCTCACACAGTGGAGAATATTCCTGTACGGCCACCAACCACTTGACTGAGAGAAGTGTCTCCACCAGCCACCAGCTCCTGGTTAGAGGTGAGAACCTGCAGCTCCTGAAGACATGACACTCACATCCCCTCCATAAAAGTCGTATAGAACAACTAGAAAATATATTTATTAATATAACACATGATTTGGTCTCAAAATGGAAAACTAAATTTCTCTGTAAGGAATTCAACCAAATTATCACCTCAAAAGAATAATAAAATAACAAAAGTAAAATCCCAATTATACCCACATATTTTCCTTAATAAAACTGAAATTAGGATGCACAAATGATTTACAGAAACAACATTTGCAATAACCCTTGGAAAATTCCACCGTTCCGTTTAAGAATTTCAGGTACTGAACTCAACAATAAACAACCCTTCAAATTATTCAGGAATCCAAAATAAACAGTTCAGACAGTTCAGTTTTCATAAGGAAAAGTTATATCCGTTCCAGGAAACACAAGAAATAAAATATAGATATTCCGTGGGGAAAGAAAAATAATTGGAAATCCTCCTACTATTCCATCAATGGTTCATAAACCGGTTGTGGTCTTGCTGGGTAGGCTCGCCATCTTCGTCTTCATCATCCGTTTGTTCACAGTTCCAACAAGACGTCATCGGCTGAGCTGCACGCTTCAGCTTCTCTCATTTCTTCAGTTCCGACAAGTGCGTTGGAAATGCCGGTCTTTTTGAAGCTTCCCACTTACTCACACTAGGGACTCGGATCCGCGCCCAGGTACAAAAGCACGGTACGTTTGTATAGTGGGAGTGCGAAGTGTGCCCGAGCGCGGATCAGGGGGCGTGACGTCACGTTTCAGGCGCTCCAAAAAGGGAAAATGCGACTCATTTGGATTCCAAGAAAACGCACAAACCTGTTTTGATTTCGTTCGTATTTTTACTAACTTTTCCAAAATTATATCAGTGACAAAGTATGATGAAAACCTACGACACTTTAAACGGCTTGTTTATTGACAAATCCAATGTTTGAAGCATCTTTGTTAACCTTCCGGGTATGATGATAAAATCGAGTTAAAAGTCCCGTAATAATAAAAATAATTTTTTTTTTTTTATGATTGATAAATCAGATGGGGTGCTTATATTCGCGGGGTGCTTATATTCGCGTAAATACGGTATATACATTGCATTTAAAATTATTTAAAAAAAAATTTTTATATAGGGGGGGGGGTCAGGTTCATCAGTTAATCAGAAAATAATTGTCCGATTAAGCGATTACCAAAATAATGGATAGTTGCAGCTCTATTGTAATAATCACCTGATGTTCACAAAGCACAAACAACCGCATCACCACCAGTGTTGGGAGTAACGCGTTACAAAAGTAACGTATTACACTAATATATTACTTTTTGCTGTAACGCGGTAGTGTAACTTATTACTTACAACATTTTCAGGAATATATTACTTGTTACATGCAAGTAACGCGTGCATTACATGAAATCTTTCAAGACAATAAATCAAACATTTAATATTTCCTGTTCGTGAATAGACGTGTTAGTCATTCGCCTTTTGCTCTGAGCTGGAGGTGTGCAGCTATTGGCTCTGAGCTGGAGGTCCTTGAACAGGGCCACTCGCGGACTCACACACAAACTCGCACACAATTACGACATGGTCCCTATAAACCATAATCACAATCTCACTCAATTTACTTTGCTTTATATTTCCTCTCTTCTCTTCTAGAAATATCAGTCACCACCTTCACTGGTCCTGGACTGATGGAGAACATCTCCAATGTTCACTTCTTCTGTGACGGCTCTGGTGACATCATCACCTCCAGGAAGTGGGTGAAAGATGGAGTAGATCTGTTTCCTGACGACCGTGTCCACTTCTCCCCCACAAACAAAACACTGTGGATCAGTCCAGTGATGAGATCAGACACCGGAGAGTTTCAGTGTAGATTAGGAAACCAGTTCCACTCCAGGGTGTCTGAACCCACCAACATCACCATCTACTGTGAGTAGAACAGAACTCAGAACAGTTTCCTCTGAACATCAAGCGTCTCTGTGTGTGTGTTCTAGATGGACCAGAGGCCCGGATTATTGGTCCTGATGCGGTGTCTTTAGGGGAACCTGTGTCACTGTTTTGCTCTGCTGCGTCTGAACCTTCTGCTTCAATCATCTGGAGCTACAGTGGATCAGAAGTGACTGGAGACACGTTCCTCATTCCTCAGAGTGACCTCTCACACAGTGGAGAATATTCCTGTACGGCCACCAATCACATCACTGAGAGAAGTGTCTCCACCAGCCACCAGCTCCTGGTTAGAGGTGAGAACCTGCAGCACACGACTAACTAGACAAAGCAGCTCCTGAAGACACGACACGTGAGAGCTGAAGCTGCCGGTCAGTCACGGCTACAGAATGGTTTCAGTCTCTGTTGCTATAGTTACTGAGTGTCGCATCTGTCAGGAATCAGGAATTCTTTATTTATCTCCTTGGGGAAATTCTTCTTCGTTCCAGAGTTCACAACTTTTGCTTATAATAAAAACATACTTAAAGATGAAAAATGGCATCAATAGATGAACAAGTTTTAAAACTTAAGACCGCACACACTATATTTGCAGTCAGACACAAGATGTTGATTGGGACGATGTAAAACCCGTATAAGTTACACGTCAGTGTCACGGCGTTTGATGGCTACAGGGAGGAAGGATTGTCTGTGTCTGTCTGTTGAGCAGCGTGGAAGTCTGAGTCTGTAGCTGAACCTGCTTCTCCAGCTGATCACGACGCTGTGGAGAGGCTGAGAGGGAAAGTCCAGAACGTTCTCAATTGTGCCACTTCAGTCGTGGCTTCAAGAAGAAAACATTACAAAGACACAGAGAGACTGCGACCGTTTCCACCGCTGCAATATTTTCCATGCGACGATCACAGAAACTTTCCGTAGCTGGAGACAAACGGTGGAAAATTTGACACGTGTAGCAACAAACAGAGCGATGTAGCAACACTGCCTCTAGTGGAGGATGAAAATCAATGAGGAGTTCTTCCGGGTGGAAGAGGACGCTGGCGTGGGTTGTTCGCCGCTTCTTCACCCGTAGATTTCGTAGATTTATAGATTTATTTTCTTTTTCGGCTTAAACAGTAACCTTTCTTTTGCTGCATAAACGACATCTGATGTGGGATGACACTCGCATATAACGTTATGCGATCTGAGGCGATGCTTTTGCGAAGCGTTATACGATACTCAAAGACCGAGCTACAAAACCTCACCAATTACAATGCCCCACCTGCACTTGATGTCATCAAACGACTCGGGATTCTTCATAGACGTCGATACATCCACAGAGGATCGGGCAGAGGAACGCTATGCGAACTAAACCGGAGTGTGACCCGGAGTGTGATTCCATCGCTCTGGACTGCAAGGCGTCCCGTCGCGAAATGCCTACGTCATCAGAGCACCACCGGCAAGGATTCCTTTACGGCGCTGCGCTCCGGCCGCAAGCAAAAACGAAATCCTGGAGTGGACCACAGTGTTCTGCTACCCCTGGCCAAGTCGTCCACCAAAGCAAATCACAACATGAAAATTGGACTATTTAACTCACAGTCTCTCTCAAGCAAATCCTCACTAATGTTCTTTCCGGAACATCAGAAAGGAACATTAAGAAACTACAGGCTGTCCAGAACAGTGCTGCTAGAGTCCTTGTAAGAGCCCGAAAATGTGCACACATCAGCCCAATTCTCCACTCCCTTCACTGGCTCCCGGTTCGTCAGCGCATTGAGTACAAAATCTGCCTGATCACATATCAGTGCTTGCATGGAAATGCCCCTGAATATCTGCGGGAACTGCTGACACCTCACTCTACAACCAGGCAGCTCAGATCAACGGGAACTTTCCTGCTCAAACAGCCACAAACAAAACTTAAAACTATGGGTGACAAATCATTTTCTGCTGCTGCTCCACGGCTCTGGAACGCTCTACCAGATAGTCTGAGGAAGCCTCAACCTGTTGACTGTTTTAAGTCATCTCTGAAAACTTACCTTTTTAGAAAAGCTTTTTAAGTACTTTTATTGAGTGTGTTATTCTTTTATGCTTTTATCTTCTATGTAGCACTCTGAGGTTTGCTTTGCAAATGTAAAGTGCTTTACAAATAAAATGCATTATTATTATCATTATTATTATTACAAGACTTGACACTTGTTGTCCTCAAGGTGGCAGCACAGTTTACTAACCTTCCTACTAATGTAGTAACAAGTCTGATGAGTAATGAGACGTCTCTGACTATTAGGGTTAGGGTTAGGAAATAGGTAGACGGAAATTCTCTGCCATTGGTTTAACTTTACATTGCAGAGAATGTAAATTCTTATATGCAACACGATTCTTCATGAGTTTGACCATGTTCATTGAAATTCATTGAAAATTTGAAGCAAATTTTAACTTCGAATCATCTCGCGGGCCGGATTCAAACCGTTTGCAGGCCTGATTTGGCCCGCGGGCTGTAAGTGTGACACCCCTGTTGTAGATTGTGTGTAATATTTCTTCTTCTCTTCTAGAAATCTCTGTGGACATCAGTGGTCAACTCACTGCTCACCTCACCTGTGTCGGCTCTGGTGACACCATCGACTATGTGAAGTGGCAGAGAGGGCGAAGACATCTGTCTCCTGACGACCGCATCAGCATCTTCCCCGAAAACAGATCAGCGTCCGTCAGTCGAGTGATGAGATCAGAGCTAGAAGATTATCAGTGTACAGCAGGAAACAAGTTCCACTTCACCACGTCTGATCCCTTCTCCATCTTCTCCATACTGCACTGTGAGTCATAGTCAGAGTTTGTGATTGTTTCATGATCCACGATCTTCTAGTCAGACCAAATTTCTGAACATGAAGCGTTTCTGTNTGATGAGATCAGAGCTAGAAGATTATCAGTGTACAGCAGGAAACAAGTTCCACTTCACCACGTCTGATCCCTTCTCCATCTTCTCCATACTGCACTGTGAGTCAAAGTCAGAGTTTGTGATTGTTTCATGATCCATGATCTTCTAGTCAGACCAAATTTCTGAACATGAAGCGTCTCTGTGTGTGTGTGTGTTCTAGATGGACCAGAAGACGTCCAAATTCATGGTCCTGATGTGGCGTATGCGTGGAGTCGCGTGACACTGTTTTGCTCTGCTGCGTCTGAACCTTCCGCTTCAT
>SOMO01002094.1:12762-24236 GCA_028128575.1 Paedocypris carbunculus
CAACAGCATGGAGCAGCTGTGCATCAACTTCACCAATGAGAAACTGCAACAGTTTTTCAACCACCACATGTTTGTGCTGGAGCAAGAGGAGTACAAGAAGGAGGGCATTATCTGGGAGTTCATTGACTTTGGCATGGACTTGGCTGCTTGCATTGAGCTCATTGAGAAGGTTCTAACTTGTTGAATAACTATTTCATTTTGTTACTTTATTTAATTTCTTTACCAATGTCAGCTAATATTTCTTTACATTTCTTTATAAACAGCCCATGGGCATCTTCTCCATCCTTGAAGAGGAGTGCATGTTCCCCAAGGCTACAGACACTTCCTTCAAGAACAAGCTGTATGATCAGCATCTTGGCAAGTGCAACGCCTTCCAGAAACCAAAGCCTGCCAAAGGCAAAGCTGAGGCTCACTTCTNAAGAACAAGCTGTATGATCAGCATCTTGGCAAGTGCAACGCCTTCCAGAAACCAAAGCCTGCCAAAGGCAAAGCGGAGGCTCACTTCTCCCTGGTTCACTATGCTGGAACTGTGGACTACAACATTGCTGGCTGGTTGGACAAGAACAAGGATCCACTGAACGAGTCTGTTCTGGGCTTGTACCAGAAGTCTGCAGTTAAACTGCTGGCTACTCTCTACCCACCTGTTGTTGAAGGTATTGTGACAAACATATCATGCATTTCTTAATCTTTGTTATTTAATCTTATTTATAGTAGTTGTATTATATAGTTGGTTAATGCTTTTGTGTAAATCTGGACAGAGACCGGTGGCAAGAAGGGAGGCAAGAAGAAGGGTGGCTCTATGCAGACAGTGTCTTCTCAGTTCAGAGTACGTTTCTCTAAATTGCACCAATGAAAAAATTGGGTCGTGTGCTATTTCACAGCCCACTGCAGAATTGTTTTAGAAAAATGTACAATTTTACAATTCACAGGAAAACTTGGGCAAACTCATGACCAACTTGAGGAGCACTCACCCTCATTTTGTGCGCTGCCTGATTCCCAATGAGTCCAAGACTCCAGGTAAAGTCTCACCGATTTTAAGCAATAAATAAATATTACAGTGTATTAAATATTTTTTTACAGGTCTTATGGAGAACTTTTTGGTTATCCACCAGCTGAGATGTAATGGTGTACTTGAGGGCATCAGAATCTGCAGAAAGGGCTTCCCCAGCAGAATCCTCTATGGTGACTTCAAACAGCGGTAAATGAGTCTAGCAAAATGTAATTTACTGAAATGGGCCTCGTACCGGTTATGAAATATTTAAAAAAATCTATCCACAGATACAAGGTGCTGAACGCCAGTGTTATCCCCGAGGGACAGTTCATGGACAACAAGAAAGCTGCTGAGAAACTCCTGGGTTCTATTGATGTCGATCATGACCAGTACAGATTTGGACACACAAAGGTTTATATTCAGTGTTCTACACCATTGAATTCTGAATCCCAGGATTGTTAGCATTTTTAAGCTACATTAAATATGTTTGTATTTTCAATCAGGTGTTCTTCAAAGCTGGCCTTCTGGGTACTCTTGAGGAGATGCGTGATGAGAAACTGGCTTCTCTGGTCACAATGACTCAGGCCGCTTGCCGTGGTTTCCTGATGAGGAGGGAGTTTGTGAAGATGATGGAGAGGAGGTGAGGAACGCCGGTGGCCAAATCAGACTTAAAATTGTGTTTTTCAATTTATCTAAATTGAATTTCTGAACTAAATTCAGCTGGTGAATTAAATTGTACAGGAACATTTTTACTTTTATAAACTTTTATTTTTAAAGACTCAACTTTATATTGATTCTGTTCCATTTAATAATTTCACAGGGAATCCATTTACACTATTCAGTACAACATCCGCTCATTCATGAATGTCAAGCACTGGCCATGGATGAAGGTTTATTACAAGATTAAACCTCTGCTGAAGAGTGCTGAGACTGAGAAAGAACTTGCCACCATGAAAGAAGACTTTGTAAAATGCAAAGAAGATCTCGCCAAAGCCGAAGCTAAAAAGAAGNTGCTGAGACTGAGAAAGAACTTGCCACCATGAAAGAAGACTTTGTAAAATGCAAAGAAGATCTCGCCAAAGCCGAAGCTAAAAAGAAGGAGCTTGAAGAGAAGATGGTTTCATTGCTGCAAGAGAAAAACGACCTGCAGTTACAAGTCGCTTCTGTAAGTTAAATTTCATTTAGAAAAACAATAATTAAATGTTAAAAATTAATTGATCTCAGAATACTTTAAACTAATCATGCTTAACAGGAATCAGAGAATCTGTCTGATGCTGAGGAAAGGTGTGAGGGTTTGATCAAGAGCAAAATCCAGCTTGAAGCTAAACTCAAGGAAACCACTGAGCGACTGGAGGATGAAGAAGAAATCAATGCTGAGCTGACTGCTAAAAAGAGGAAGCTGGAGGATGAGTGTTCTGAACTGNAGGGTTTGATCAAGAGCAAAATCCAGCTTGAAGCTAAACTCAAGGAAACCACTGAGCGACTGGAGGATGAAGAAGAAATCAATGCTGAGCTGACTGCTAAAAAGAGGAAGCTAGAGGATGAGTGTTCTGAACTGAAGAAGGACATTGATGATCTGGAGCTCACCTTGGCCAAAGTGGAAAAGGAGAAACATGCCACTGAAAACAAGGTCTGACATTAGATTTAATTTCATTTTTTTTTTTTTNAAATCAATGCTGAGCTGACTGCTAAAAAGAGGAAGCTGGAGGATGAGTGTTCTGAACTGAAGAAGGACATTGATGATCTGGAGCTCACCTTGGCCAAAGTGGAAAAGGAGAAACATGCCACTGAAAACAAGGTCTGACATTAGATTTAATTTCATTTTTTTTTTTTTTCATTTTTATTAGTGTGTTGTTTTTACAGTTTGAATTTATAAATGGTTTAACATTTTCAAACAGGTCAAGAACCTGACAGAGGAAATGGCAGCTCAGGATGAGAGCATTGCCAAGCTCACAAAGGAGAAGAAAGCTCTCCAGGAGGCACATCAGCAAACTCTGGATGATCTCCAAGCAGAGGAAGACAAAGTCAACACTCTGACTAAATCCAAGACTAAGCTTGAGCAACAAGTGGATGACGTGAGTTTGATGTTTGTGTCAATAGTTATTTAGTGTCAATTTAGTCAATTCATTCAGATTTTAAACTCGGTTGTCCAATAGCTTGAAGGTTCCTTGGAGCAAGAGAAGAAGCTTCGCATGGACCTTGAAAGAGCCAAGAGAAAGCTTGAAGGTGACCTGAAACTGGCCCAAGAGTCCATCATGGATCTGGAGAATGACAAGCAGCAATCTGAGGAGAAGATCAAGAAGTANTCGGTTGTCAAATAGCTTGAAGGTTCCTTGGAGCAAGAGAAGAAGCTTCGCATGGACCTTGAAAGAGCCAAGAGAAAGCTTGAAGGTGACCTGAAACTGGCCCAAGAGTCCATCATGGATCTGGAGAATGACAAGCAGCAATCTGAGGAGAAGATCAAGAAGTAATTAAAAAAAAACATGTTCAATAATTGTTACTTAAAAGTAGTTCAGACTTATATCGCCTCATTTTCAATTCCTAACATTTTGTAATATGTTTTTTTTCCAGGAAAGACTTTGAAACAAGTCAGCTGCTCAGCAAGATTGAAGATGAACAATCTCTTGGAGCTCAACTCCAGAAGAAGATCAAGGAGCTTCAGGTGCATAGTGATTCAACACCTCATAACTATCAAAGCTCCATCACTTTATATTTTGATTGATTTTGAGCTCCTTGTCTTTGTAGGCTCGCATTGAGGAACTGGAAGAGGAGATTGAGGCTGAGCGTGCAGCTCGTGCTAAGGTTGAGAAGCAGAGAGCAGATCTCTCCAGGGAACTTGAGGAGATCAGTGAGAGGCTTGAAGAGGCCGGAGGTGCAACTGCGGCTCAGATTGAGATGAACAAGAAGCGTGAAGCTGAATTCCAGAAGTTGCGTCGTGATCTTGAAGAGTCCACGCTCCAGCATGAAGCTACTGCTGCTGCCCTCCGCAAGAAGCAGGCCGACAGTGTGGCTGAGCTGGGAGAGCAAATCGACAACCTCCAGCGGGTCAAGCAGAAGCTTGAGAAAGAGAAGAGCGAGTATAAAATGGAGATTGATGACCTCTCCAGCAACATGGAGGCAGTTGCCAAAGCAAAGGTAGAAAATTCAAAATATCCCAACAGTACACAATTAAACAAACAAACAAAACGCTTCTGATTATTAAAAATCTAGTGTGTTTGGTGTTAACAGGCCAATCTTGAGAAGATGTGCCGCACCCTTGAGGACCAACTTAGTGAAATTAAGTCCAAGAACGATGAAAACCTTCGCCAGATTAATGACCTCAGTGCTCAAAGAGCAAGACTTCAGACTGAAAATGGTAATAGACGAAAATGGTCTTTTTTTTTTACAAGATAAAGCTTCTGTTTTGCTTATTTAAAGTGTCCCCTCTCTAAATGACCTGTTTATATTGTCAGCTATTTGTTTTGTCTGATTTGTGGTCAATAATGTAAATCTGCATGTTCAAAGGTGAGTTTGGCCGTCAGCTGGAAGAGAAGGAAGCTCTTGTGTCTCAGCTCACTAGAGGCAAACAAGCTTTCACTCAGCAAATTGAGGAGCTCAAGAGACAGATTGAGGAGGAGGTTAAGGTAAATGCATCATCTTCTTTACTAACCAGACTTCATTACCATACGATAATTTAACAATTTCTGGCTTGTTTACTAGGCCAAGAACGCACTGGCTCATGCTGTTCAATCAGCCCGTCATGACTGTGACTTGCTGCGTGAGCAGTTTGAGGAAGAGCAGGAGGCAAAGGCTGAGCTCCAGCGGGGAATGTCAAAGGCTAATGGTGAAGTTGCTCAGTGGAGAACCAAATATGAAACTGATGCCATCCAGCGCACAGAGGAACTTGAGGAAGCCAAGTATGAACCTCACTGAATTCAGTTGTGATGTAATATTGTTTGTAGGTTCTGACTGATGTTAACTGATGCATAACAGGAAGAAGTTGGCTCAGCGTCTTCAGGAGGCTGAGGAACAAATTGAAGCAGTGAACTCTAAATGTGCCTCTCTGGAGAAGACCAAACAGAGACTCCAGGGTGAGGTGGAGGATCTTATGATTGATGTGGAGAGAGCCAATGCTTTAGCTGCCAACCTTGACAAGAAACAGAGAAACTTTGACAAGGTTACAATCTATCAAGATTTTATCTATTTAAGGTAAATTGGGTTTAAAGTTTAAAGTATTAAGTTTAATATTCCATATTCAAGGTCCTGGCAGAATGGAAGCAGAAATATGAGGAAGGCCAGGCCGAGCTGGAAGGTGCTCAGAAAGAGGCTCGTTCTCTCAGCACTGAGCTGTTCAAGATGAAGAACTCTTATGAGGAGACTCTGGATCAGCTGGAGACCCTCAAGAGAGAAAACAAGAACCTCCAGCGTAAGAAATAAATTCAAAAACTACTGCTTGATAGAGAATAACCATAGATTAAAACATTGTATAAGGTAACCATCATTAGTGCATTTTCATTTGCCGGTTTTTGCTTTTCAGAGGAAATTTCAGATCTGACAGAGCAGATCGGCGAGACTGGAAAGAGCATTCATGAGCTGGAAAAGGCCAAGAAAACTGTGGAGACTGAGAAAGCTGAGATTCAGACTGCTCTGGAGGAGGCTGAAGTGAGATTCTGTTTTTTACATAAAAGTTGGCCCTCGTTGAAAACACAATATAATATTATTTTACGTCTTTTTAAAGGGAACTCTGGAGCATGAAGAGTCCAAGATTCTTCGCGTTCAGCTTGAGTTGAACCAGGTTAAAAGTGAGATTGACAGAAAACTTGCCGAGAAGGATGAAGAGATGGAGCAGATCAAGAGGAACAGCCAGAGAGTCATTGAGTCCATGCAGAGCACTCTGGACTCTGAGGTCAGGAGCAGGAATGATGCCCTGAGAATCAAGAAGAAGATGGAGGGAGATCTTAATGAGATGGAGATTCAGCTGAGCCATGCCAATCGCCAAGCTGCTGAAGCCCAGAAACAGCTGAGGAATGTTCAGGGACAACTCAAGGTATTTGCTGTTCTTTTCTTTTGCTGACTATAAATAAAAATGAAGTATGTTATGAATTGGCCTAATGTTTGCGGAAGTTTAACACAAAACAAAGCATATTCTGATTTTGAAGTGTATTGTTTGTCCTCAGGATGCCCAGCTGCACCTTGATGATGCCGTCAGGGGACAGGAGGACCAGAAGGAGCAGGTGGCCATGGTGGAGCGCAGAAATACTCTGATGCTGTCTGAGATTGAGGAGCTGAGAGCTGCTCTGGAACAGACAGAAAGAAGCCGCAAAGTGGCTGAACAAGAGCTGGTGGATGCCAGTGAGCGTGTCGGACTTCTGCACTCTCAGGTACTTCAGAAGAAACACTTCTACAGCTATTAAAGGTAAGTCTTACCTGCGTGTTTATTTTTAAAAATGTGATCTTTATTGTAGAACACAAGTCTGTTGAACACCAAGAAGAAGCTTGAATCAGACCTGGTTCAAGTCCAGGGTGAAGTGGATGACTCTGTACAGGAAGCCAGAAACGCAGAGGAGAAAGCCAAGAAGGCTATTACTGATGTGAGTGTATTACTCAAGTTGAAAATCATTTAGTCTTTGTTCTTTGATAATAACATTATCTAAACATTATCAGGCTGCGATGATGGCAGAAGAGCTGAAGAAGGAGCAAGATACCAGTGCTCACCTTGAGAGAATGAAGAAGAACCTGGAGGTCACAGTGAAGGACCTGCAACATCGCTTGGACGAGGCAGAGAATCTGGCCATGAAAGGAGGAAAGAAACAGCTCCAGAAACTGGAATCAAGAGTAAATAAAAGTTTTTCTTGTGATTTTCAAAACGTAGTTCATGGTAGCATACGTACTGTTTTACTATTATAAATTGTCATTTCAATATGTTATTTTTTAGGTTCGTGAGCTTGAAACTGAAGTTGAAGGAGAACAGAGACGTGGGGCTGATGCTGTTAAAGGTGTCCGCAAGTATGAGAGGAGAGTCAAGGAACTCAGCTATCAGGTAAACACAGACTGCTGTTCAAATTTCAGTGATACTCAATCTAAATCTTTTATATGCTAAGGAGTGTATACTTTCAGACTGAAGAGGACAAGAAAAATCTGAATAGACTCCAGGATCTGGTTGATAAGCTGCAGCTGAAGGTCAAGGCTTACAAGAGACAGGCTGAAGAGGCTGTGAGTGTATTTTGTAAAATGAAGAAAAAAAAAAAACGCTTGAAGAAGATTTGTTTCACTATTTAAATGGCACGCTGTGTCTGTTTCTAATTTATTCTATAGGAGGAACAAGCCAACTCTCACCTGTCCAAGTTGAGGAAGGTGCAGCATGAGCTGGAGGAGTCTGAGGAACGTGCTGACATTGCTGAGTCTCAGGTTAACAAGCTCAGAGCCAAGAGCCGTGATTCTGGAAAGGTAATTTTAAATAAACTTTTTGGATCTGTTGATTTTTCAAGTAATTGTATATATTTTCTCTTCAGGCCAAAGAAGCTGAATAGGCATTCTCACCACACACAACTTTGATTTTTTTTCAAAAGTCAAAATAATAAAAAAGTTTCAGCAAGTTATTTTGATCTCCATCTTTATTTCATAAAATGCTTATTGTGGGTCATTGTCTTGTAAAGGACACTTCAATGAGCCTTGAGGCTAATATGATAAGCTAAATATTAAAAAAAGAAAAAGAAAACAACCAACAGTTTACCTGCTTAGCAAGGATGACCCTAATGGCCTTGTGGACTTCTGGAGCACTGTAGAAGCGCTTTCTTTCTGGTTCCCGGACACCACAGTCTCTCAGGAGTTTAAATAGAACATATTCATATGGTTAGACAAACTGGTTAGAAACTCCACTGCTGTCTCTCCAAGACATTGTAAGCTTTCAGTTTGGCCTTTGCCACCTCTCTCTTCACTCTGCGCTGCATTTCCTCGTACTCCTGTCTAATTTCCTCAGTCCTTTCTACCACCACTAAGTGTTTTTATATTCTCTCCTCCTTCCAGACGACACATCCAGCACCTTATCACCTGTTTCAATGATAACCTTTGCTGTAGTTTCTCAGTCTTCAGACAACTCTTCCTTTTCATGCAGGTTCCTAATTTCCTCACAAGTTTCTTCATCCTTTAGCTTCCACCACTTGGTCTTCTTTTCTCTCTTCTTCATCCTCCTGACCAACAGTCATCTTACACACCACCACTATGCAGTCACTAACCTCTCTCATAGGATGTAGTCTACCTGTGTACACCTACCTCCACTCTTGTATGTCACTGTGTTTTTCTCTCTTCTGAAAGTAGGTGTTGACTAAAGTCGTTTCCATCCTCTTAGCAAAGTCTGCCACCAGCTGTCCTTCAAGATTCCTTTCCTTCACACCAAACCTGCCCATCACCTCTGATTCCCCACCAATTGAAGTCTGCTCCGACCACCATTCTCTCTCCTCTGGGAATACTCTCTATGACCTCATCAAACTCACTCCAGAATCTGTCCCATAACTTGTGGAGCTACATCCACTGCTCACATTCAACATCACCCCTTCAATTTCCAGCTTTAAGCTCATCACCCTGTCTGAGACTCTTTTTACCTCTAACACATTGCTCCCTAGCTCCCCTTTCAGGATTACTACTACCCCGTTTCCCTTCCTATCCAGTACAGTACTCCTTCAATACGACATGCTTTGCTGCGCTTCCACCCTGTCTCTTGCACACACAGTACATATACCTTCCTTCTCTCCATAATGTCTGCAAGCTCTCTGCTTTTTTCTCTTTTTGTGCCAAAGTTAAGAGTCCCAATTGTACCAATCTTCACTCTCTGTCCATGCACATTACTGATCCTCTCCTTCGACCAACATTAGCCCAATTTCCACGTCACCCTATAGGTCAGCATTACAGGGTGCGGTCGTTGTGAACCTGGGCCTTGACCTATCCGGTATGAAGATTCTGTTGAGGCCACATAGTTTTTGTTTGGCAAGTTTTACGCCGAATGCACTTCTTTGCGCATCCCTCTCAGTTTATCCGAGTTGGGGTTGTGGCTAGATTGCAACCCCTGTGAGTTAGTGTGACATTTTTCTTGTTGTGTTAACAAATGTAAATATTACTTTAAAACTTACAACTTTTTTTTAATAGTGAATTATTTTGGAGGGGTGCTGAGTAATATTTAGAACAATAATTTGAACAAGCATCTGGTAGAAATGATGAAACAAAATGAATATTGAGAGAAATTAGATTTATTTGATTTTACAAAAGCATGTTGCAGGTCACTGTTGGCACCTGTCTCAAGCTTCTTTATTCTGCAGATTCTTTGCCCTTTGGGAAATGAAAGAAAAGTATACAATGAAAATTTAACAAGCCAAAGCCAATGAATTCAATTTTTAAATTACCTTGCCAGAATCACGGCTCTTGGCTCTGAGCTTGTTGACCTGAGACTCAGCAATGTCAGCACGTTCTTCAGACTCCTCCAGCTCATGCTGCACCTTCCTCAACTTGGACAGGTGAGTGTTGGCTTGTTCCTCCTGCAAATCCAGAGTCAGTTTAACTAGGACTGAAGTAAAATGTTTATAAAATAAAACATTTCATTGTAACCAAAAATACTCACAGCTTCTTCAGCCTGTCTCTTGTAAGCCTTGACCTTAAGCTGAAGCTTGTCTACCAGATCCTGAAGTCTGTTCATGTTCTTCTTGTCCTCCTCAGTCTGCAGGAAAAACAAACGTTAGCTTAAAAAAAACAACTAGATGTGATTTAATAAAAAAGCAAACTGAAATTATACATACCTGGTAGGTGAGCTCTTTGACTCTCCTCTCATATTTGCGGACACCTTTAACAGCATCAGCTCCGCGTCTCTGTTCTGCTTCAACTTCAGTTTCAAGCTCACGGACCTAAAAGAGAGCATAATATATTTTTTATTTCATTTATTTTTCAAGTTTATCATTTCAAAGACAATATTGACAAACAATTCTTACTCTTGACTCCAGTTTCTGGAGCTGTTTCTTTCCTCCTTTCATGGCCAGATTCTCTGCCTCGTCCAAGCGATGTTGCAGGTCCTTCACTGTGACCTCCAGATTCTTCTTCATCCTCTCAAGATGAGCACTGGTGTCTTGCTCCTTCTTCAGCTCTTCTGCCATCATTGCAGCCTGTCCAAAAATAAAGAAACAATACAAATTATTAAATGTTAAAAGTTAACTTTTTTTCCCAGCGTAAATGTATTTCCCCAGTACCCACATCAGTAATGGCCTTCTTGGCTTTCTCCTCTGCGTTTCTGGCTTCCTGTACAGTGTCATCAACTTCACTCTGGACTTGAACCAGGTCTGATTCAAGCTTCTTCTTGGTGTTCAACAGACTTGTGTTCTAAAATAAAAAGATTATGAATAAAATATCTTGTTTCTAAAAACAACAACAACAAAGCAACTGTCTTTAAGCATCAAAATGGTTGCAAAAAACATTTCTTTAATGTCTACTGAAATACCTGAGAGTGCAGAAGTCCAACACGCTCACTGGCATCCACCAGCTCTTGTTCAGCCACTTTGCGGCTTCTTTCTGTCTGTTCCAGAGCAGCTCTCAGCTCCTCAATCTCAGCCAGCATCAGAACATTTCTGCGCTCCACCATGGCCACCTGCTCCTTCTGGTCCTCCTGTCCCCTGACGGCATCATCAAGGTGCAGCTGGGCATCCTGAGGACAAACAATTCTACAATCAGAACATGCTCAGCCTTGCTCTAAAGCAGGACATACAGTATTTAAAAAATGTGTTGCTTTCTAATTTTAGTACAAGAAAATACAGTACAACAAATACCTTGAGTTGTCCCTGAACATTCCTCAGCTGTTTCTGGGCTTCAGCAGCTTGGCGATTGGCATGGCTCAGCTGAATCTCCATCTCATTAAGATCTCCCTCCATCTTCTTCTTGATTCTCAGGGCATCATTCCTGCTCCTGACCTCAGAGTCCAGAGTGCTCTGCATGGACTCTGTGACTCTCTGGCTGTTCCTCTTGATCTGCTCCATCTCTTCATCCTTCTCGGCAAGTTTTCTGTCAATCTCACCTTTGACCTGGTTCAACTCCAGCTGGACACGGAGAATTTTTGATTCCTCATGCTCCAGAGTTCCCTTGAATGAGTAACAAAAATGTTGTTTAGTGGCAATAAATACAGCATCATGTTGCTTCAAGAAAATATTCAGAATCTCACTTCAGCCTCCTCCAGAGCAGTCTGAATCTCAGCTTTCTCAGTCTCCACAGTTTTCTTGGCCTTTTCCAGCTCATGAATGCTCTTTCCAGTCTCACCCAACTGCTCTGTTAAGTCTGAAATTTCCTCTAAAAAGCAAAAACATGAACAGTAAATCAATGTTTTATGCCACTTTGTTTTTGTTTTGAATGATTTAAACAAAAATTGCTGTTCAATCATAAAGCAAAAATAATTTTCATTAAATCTTACGCTGGAGATTCTTGTTTTCTCTCTTGAGGGTCTCCAGCTGATCCAGAGTCTCCTCATAAGAGTTCT
>SOMO01002122.1:0-14794 GCA_028128575.1 Paedocypris carbunculus
TTGTTGTTGTAACAGGCACAGTAGCTGTCAGAACAGTAGTTGTTGGAAGTGTTGAAGTTTCTGACTCAAGTGTTGATTGACCATTTTCTGTGGTAGCCTCCAAGTTATTAGCTGTACTTGTCGTATTGGCCAAATAGCTAGTTGTTTGTTCAAATGGTAATGTTACTGGCAGAGATGTGACATCAGTNGTTGTTGTTGTTGTAACAGGCACAGTAGCTGTCAGAACAGTAGTTGTTGGAAGTGTTGAAGTTTCTGACTCAAGTGTTGATTGACCATTTTCTGTGGTAGCCTCCAAGTTATTAGCTGTACTTGTCGTATTGGCCAAATAGCTAGTTGTTTGTTCAAATGGTAATGTTACTGGCAGAGATGTGACATCAGTCGGAATAGTAGACGATGTACTTGTTTTGGGCAAATTATTAGTTGTTTCTTCAATTTGAGGTGTTTCTGTGGGTTGCAACATCGTGTTAGCTGTGCTTCCAATGGGTACAGCTGGAGAACTAGCAGCAGTTGTTGAATATAGTGTAGGATTTTCTGGTGCTGTTGTAGAGGCCACAGTAGGCGTTGTTTCACTCAGCATTGTAAAAATTGCAGTTGGTGTTGTACCAGCCTCTGTAGCTGTCAGAGAAGGAGTTGTTGTTGGAAGTGTTGGGGCTTCTGTCCCAACTGTTGTTTGACTATTTTCTGTAGTAGCCCCCAAAATATTAGCTGTAGTTGTCGTTGTGGCCAAATTGCTGGTTGTCTGTTCAAATGGTAATGTTACTGGCAGAGATGGGACATCAGTCGGAATGGTAGACGATGTACTTGTTGTGGGCAAATTATTAGTTGTTTCTTCAATTTGAGGTGTTTCTGTGGGTTGCAACATCGTGTTAGCTGTGCTTCCAATGGGTACGGCCTGAGAACTAGCAGCAGTTGTTGAATATAGTGTAGGATTTTCTGGTGCTGTTGTAGAGGCCACAGTAGGCGTTGTTTCACTCAGCATTGTAAAAATTGCAGTTGGTGTTGTACCAGCCTCTGTAGCTGTCAGAGAAGGAGTTGTTGTTGGAAGTGTTGGGGCTTCTGTCTCAACTGTTGTTTGACTATTTTCTGTAGTAGCCCCCAAAATATTAGCTGTAGTTGTCGTTGTGGCCAAATTGCTGGTTGTCTGTTCAAATGGTAATGTTACTGGCAGAGATGGGACATCAGTCGGAATAGTAGACGATGTACTTGTTGTGGGCAAATTATTAGTTGTTTCTTCAATTTGAGGTGTTTCTGTGGGTTGCAACATCGTGTTAGCTGTGCTTCCAATGGGTACAGCTGGAGATCTAGCAGCAGTTGTTGAATATAGTGTAGGATTTTCTGGTGCTGTTGTAGAGGCCACAGTAGGCGTTGTTTCACTCAGCATTGTAAAAATTGCAGTTGGTGTTAAACCAGCCTCTGTAGCTGTCAGAGCAGGAGTTGTTGTTGGAAGTGTTGGGGCTTCTGTCTCAACTCTTGTTTGACTAATTTCTGTAGTAGCTCCCAAAATATTATCTGTACTTGTAGGTTTGGTCAAATAGCTGGTTGTCTGTTCAAATGGTAATGTTACTGGAAGAGATGTGACATCAGTCAGAGTAGTAGAAGATGTACTTGTGGGCAAAATATTAGTAGTCTCTTCAATTTGAGATGTTTCTGTGGGTTGCAACATTGTGTTAGCTGTGCTTCCAAAGGGTACAGCAGGAGAACTAGCAGCAGTTGTTAACGAAAGTGTAGGAATTTGTGTTGTTGTTGTTGTGGCGATCAGGGTAGATGTTGTTGTTTCACTCAGCATTGTAAAAGTTGGTGTTGCACCAGGATCTGTAGCTGCCAGAGCAAGAGTTGTTGTTGGAAGTGTTGGGGCTTCTGTACCAACTGTTGTTTGACTATTTTTTGTAGTAGCCCCCAAAATATTAGCTGTAGTTGTCGTTGTAGCCAAATAGCTGGTTGTCTGTTCAAATGGTAATGTTACTGGCAGAGATGTGACATCAGTCAGAGTAGTAGAAGATGTACTTGTGGGCAAAATATTAGTTGTCTCTTCACTTTGAGGGGTTTCTGTTGGTTGCAACATCGTGTTAGCTGTGCTTCCAATGGGTACAGCTTGAGAACTAGCAGCAGTTGTTGAATATAGTGTAGGATTTTCTGGTGCTGTTGTAGAGGCCACAGTAGGCGTTGTTTCACTCAGCATTGTAAAAATTGCAGTTGGTGTTGTACCAGCCTCTGTAGCTGTCAGAGAAGGAGTTGTTGTTTGAAGTGTTGGGGCTTCTGTCTCAACTGTTGTTTGATTATTTTCTGTAGTAGCTCCCAAAATATTAGCTGTAGTTGTGGCCAAATAGCTGGTTGTCTGTTCAATTGGTAATGTTACTGGCAGAGATGTGACATCAGTCAGAGTAGTAGAAGATGTAATGGGGGGCACAATATTAGTTGTCTCTTCGATTTGAGGTGTTTCTGTGAATTGCAACATTGTGTTAGCTGTGCTTCCAATGGCTACAGCCTGAGAACTAGCAGCAGATGTTGAATATAGTGTAGGATTTTCTGGTGCTGTTGTAGAGACATCAGTAGGCAATGTCTCACTCAGCATTGTAAAAATTGCAGTTGGTGTTGTACCAGGCTCTGTAGCTGTCAGAGAAGGAGTTGTTGTTGGAAGTGTTGGGGCTTCTGTACCAACTGTTATTTGACTATTTTCTGTAGTAGCCCCCAAAATATTAGCTGTAGTTGTCGTTGTGGCCAAATTGCTGGTTGTCTGTTCAAATGGTAATGTTACTGGCAGAGATGGGACATCAGTCAGAGTAGTAGACGATGTACTTGTGGGCAAAATATTAGTAGTCTCTTCAATTTGAGATGTTTCTGTGGGTTGCAACATTGTGTTAGCTGTGCTTCCAATGGGTACAGCTGGAGAACTAGCAGCAGTTGTTAACGAAAGTGTAGGAATTTGTGTTGTTGTTGTGGCGACCAAAGTAGATGTTGTTGTTTCACTCAGCATTGTAAAAGTTGGTGTTGCACCAGGATCTGTAGCTGCCAGAGCAGGAGTTGTTGTTGGAAGTGTTGGGGCTTCTGTCTCAACTGTTGTTTGACTATTTTCTGTAGTAGCCCCCAAAATATTAGCTGTAGTTGTCGTTGTGGCCAAATAGCTGGTTGTCTGTTCAAATGGTAATGTTACTGGCAGAGATGTGACATCAGTCAGAGTAGTAGAAGATGTACTTGTGGGCAAAATATTAGTAGTCTCTTCAATTTGAGATGTTTCTGTGGGTTGCAACATTGTGTTAGCTGTGCTTCCAAAGGGTACAGCAGGAGAACTAGCAGCAGTTGTTGAATATAGTGTAGGATTTTCTGCTGCTGTTGTAGAGGCCACAGTAGGCGTTGTTTCACTCAGCATTGTAAAAATTGCAGTTGGTGTTGTACCAGCCTCTGTAGCTGTCAGAGAAGGAGTTGTTGTTGGAAGTGTTGGGGCTTCTGTACCAACTGTTATTTGACTATTTTCTGTAGTAGCCCCCAAAATATTAGCTGTAGTTGTCATTGTGGCCAAATAGCTGGTTGTCTGTTCAAATGGTAATGTTACTGGCAGAGATGTGACATCAGTCAGAGTAGTAGAAGATGTACTTGTGGGCAAAATATTAGTTGTCTCTTCAATTTGAGATGTTTCTGTGGGTTGCAACATTGTGTTAGCTGTGCTTCCAATGGGTACAGCTGGAGAACTAGCAGCAGTTGTTGAATATAGTGTAGGATTTTCTGGTGCTATTGTAGAGACAACAGTAGGCGTTGTTTCACTCAGCATTGTAAAAATTGCAGTTGGTGTTGTACCAGCCTCTGTAGCTGTCAGAGAAGGAGTTGTTGTTGGAAGTGTTGGGGCTTCTGTCTCAACTGTTGTTTGACTATTTTCTGTAGTAGCCCCCAAAATATTAGCTGTAGTTGTCGTTGTGGCCAAATAGCTGGTTGTCTGTTCAAATGGTAATGTTACTGGCAGAGATGGGACATCAGTCAGAGTAGTAGAAGATGTACTTGTGGGCAAAATATTAGTAGTCTCTTCAATTTGAGATGTTTCTGTGGGTTGCAACATTGTGTTAGCTGTGCTTCCAATGGGTACGGCTGGAGAACTAGCAGCAGTTGTTAACGAAAGTGTAGGAATTTGTGTTGTTGTTGTGGCGACCAAAGTAGATGTTGTTGTTTCACTCAGCATTGTAAAAGTTGGTGTTGCACCAGGATCTGTAGCTGCCAAAGCAGGATTTGTTGTTGTAAGTTTTGGGGCTTCTGTTTCAGCTGTTGTTTGACTATTTTCTGTAGTAGCCCCCAAAATATTAGCTGTAGTTGTCGTTGTGGCCAAATAGCTGGTTGTCTGTTCAAATGGTAATGTTACTGGCAGAGATGGGACATCAGTCGGAATAGTAGACGATGTACTTGTTGTGGGCAAATTATTAGTTGTTTCTTCAATTTGAGGGCTTTCTGTGGGTTGCAACATCCTGTTAGCTGTGCTTCCAATGGGTACAGCTGGTGAACCATCAGCAGATGTTGAATATAGTGCAGGAGGTTGTGGTGCTGTTGTAGAGGCCACAGTAGGCGTTGTTTCACTCAGCATTGTATAAATTGAAGTTGGTGTTGTACCAGGCTCTGTAGCTGTCAGAGCAGGAGTTGTTGTTGGAAGTGTTGGGGCTTCTGTCTCAACTGTTGTTTGACTATTTTCTGTAGTAGCCCCCAAAATATTAGCTGTAGTTGTCGTTGTGGCCAAATAGCTGGTTGTCTGTTCAAATGGTAATGTTACAGGCAGAGATGTGACATCAGTCGGAGAAGAAGACGATGTACTTGTTGTGGGCAAATTATTTGTTGTTTCTTCAATTTGAGGGCTTTCTGTAGGTTGCAACATCCTGTTAGCTGTGCTTCCAATGGGTACGGCTGGAGAACTAGCAGCAGTTGTTAACGAAAGTGTAGGCATTTGTGTTGTTGTTGTGGCCACCAAAGTAGATGTTGTTTCACTCAGCATTGTAAAACTTGGTGTTGCACCTGGATCTGTAGCTGTCAGAGATGGAGTTGTTGTTGGAAGTGTTGGGGCATCTGTCTCAACTGTTGTTTGACTANGGGTACGGCTGGAGAACTAGCAGCAGTTGTTAACGAAAGTGTAGGCATTTGTGTTGTTGTTGTTGTGGCCACCAAAGTAGATGTTGTTGTTTCACTCAGCATTGTAAAACTTGGTGTTGCACCTGGATCTGTAGCTGTCAGAGATGGAGTTGTTGTTGGAAGTGTTGGGGCATCTGTCTCAACTGTTGTTTGACTAATTTCTGTAGTAGCCCTCAAAATATTAGTTGTAGTTGTCGTTGTGGCCAAATAGCTGGTTGTCTGTTCAAATGGTAATGTTACTGGCAGAGATGGGACATCAGTCAGAGTAGTAGAAGATGTACTTCTGGGCAAAATGTTAGTAGTCTCTTCAATTTGAGATGTTTCTGTGGGTTGCAACATTGTGTTAGGTGTGCTTCCAATGGGTACAGCTGGAGAACTAGCAGCAGTTGTTAACGAAAGTGTAGGAATTTGTGTTGTTGTTGTGGCGACCAAAGTAGATGTTGTTGTTTCACTCAGCATTGTAAAAGTTGGTGTTGCACCAGGATCTGTAGCTGCCAGAGCAGGAGTTGTTGTTGGAAGTGTTGGGGCTTCTGTCTCAACTGTTGTTTGACTATTTTCTGTAGTAGCCCCCAAAATATTAGCTGTAGTTGTCGTTGTGGCCAAATAGCTGGTTGTCTGTTCAAATGGTAATGTTACTGGCAGAGATGGGACATCAGTCGGAATAGTAGACGATGTACTTGTTGTGGGCAAATTATTAGTTGTTTCTTCAATTTGAGGTGTTTCTGTGGGTTGCAACATCGTGTTAGCTGTGCTTCCAATGGGTACAGCTGGAGAACTAGCAGCAGTTGTTGAATATAGTGTAGGATTTTCTGCTGCTGTTGTAGAGGCCACAGGAGGCGTTGTTTCACTCAGCATTGTAAAAATTGCAGTTGGTGTTGTACCAGCCTCTGTAGCTGTCAGATAAGGAGTTGTTGTTGGAAGTGTTGGGGCTTCTGTCTCAACTGTTGTTTGACTATTTTCTGTAGTAGCCCCCAAAATATTAGCTGTAGTTGTCGTTGTGGCCAAATAGCTGGTTGTCTGTTCAAATGGTAATGTTACTGGCAGAGATGGGACATCAGTCGGAATAGTAGACGATGTACTTGTTGTGGGCAAATTATTAGTTGTTTCTTCAATTTGAGGGGTTTCTGTGGGTTGCAACATCGTGTTAGCTGTGCTTCCAATGGGTACAGCTGGAGAACTAGCAGCAGTTGTTGACGAAAGTGTAGGAATTTGTGTTGTTGTTGTGGCGACCAAAGTAGATGTTGTTGTTTCACTCAGCATTGTAAAAGTTGGTGTTGCACCAGGATCTGTAGCTGCCAGAGCAGGAGTTGTTGTTGGAAGTGTTGGGGCTTCTGTCTCAACTGTTGTTTGACTATTTTCTGTAGTAGCCCCCAAAATATTAGCTGTAGTTGTCGTTGTGGCCAAATAGCTGGTTGTCTGTTCAAATGGTAATGTTACTGGCAGAGATGGGACATCAGTCGGAATAGTAGACGATGTACTTGTTGTGGGCAAATTATTAGTTGTTTCTTCAATTTGAGGGGTTTCTGTGGGTTGCAACATCGTGTTAGCTGTGCTTCCAATGGGTACAGCTGGAGAACTAGCAGCAGTTGTTGAATATAGTGTAGGATTTTCTGGTGCTGTTGTAGAGGCCACAGTAGGCGTTGTTTCACTCAGCATTGTAAAAATTGCAGTTGGTGTTGTACCAGCCTCTGTAGCTGTCAGATAAGGAGTTGTTGTTGGAAGTGTTGGGGCTTCTGTCTCAACTCTTGTTTGACTATTTTCTGTAGTTGCCCCCAAAATATTAGCTGTACTTGTCAGTTTGGCCAAATAGCTGGTTGTCTGTTCAAATGGTAATGTTACTGGCAGAGATGGGACATCAGTCGGAATAGTAGACGATGTACTTGTTGTGGGCAAATTATTAGTTGTTTCTTCAATTTGAGGTGTTTCTGTGGGTTGCAACATCGTGTTAGCTGTGCTTCCAATGGGTACAGCATGAGAACTAGCAGCAGTTGTTGAATATAGTGTAGGATTTTCTGCTGCTGTTGTAGAGGCCACAGGAGGCGTTGTTTCACTCAGCATTGTAAAAATTGCAGTTGGTGTTGTACCAGCCTCTGTAGCTGTCAGATAAGGAGTTGTTGTTGGAAGTGTTGGGGCTTCTGTCTCAACTCTTGTTTGACTATTTTCTGTAGTTGCCCCCAAAATATTAGCTGTACTTGTCAGTTTGGCCAAGTAGCTGGTTGTCTGTTCAAATGGTAATGTTACTGGCAGAGATGGGACATCATTCAGAGTAGTAGAAGATGTACTTCTGGGCAAAATGTTAGTAGTCTCTTCAATTTGAGATGTTTCTGTGGGTTGCAACATTGTGTTAGGTGTGCTTCCAATGGGTACAGCTGGAGAACTAGCAGCAGTTGTTAACGAAAGTGTAGGAATTTGTGTTGTTGTTGTGGCGACCAAAGTAGATGTTGTTGTTTCACTCAGCATTGTAAAAGTTGGTGTTGCACCAGGATCTGTAGCTGCCAGAGCAGGAGTTGTTGTTGGAAGTGTTGGGGCTTCTGTCTCAACTCTTGTTTGACTATTTTCTGTAGTAGCCCCCAAAATATTAGCTGTAGTTGTCGTTGTGGCCAAATAGCTGGTTGTCTGTTCAAATGGTAATGTTACTGGCAGAGATGGGACATCATTCAGAGTAGTAGAAGATGTACTTCTGGGCAAAATGTTAGTAGTCTCTTCAATTTGAGATGTTTCTGTGGGTTGCAACATTGTGTTAGGTGTGCTTCCAATGGGTACAGCTGGAGAACTAGCAGCAGTTGTTAACGAAAGTGTAGGAATTTGTGTTGTTGTTGTGGCGACCAAAGTAGATGTTGTTGTTTCACTCAGCATTGTAAAAGTTGGTGTTGCACCAGGATCTGTAGCTGCCAGAGCAGGAGTTGTTGTTGGAAGTGTTGGGGCTTCTGTCTCAACTGTTGTTTGACTATTTTCTGTAGTAGCCCCCAAAATATTAGCTGTAGTTGTCGTTGTGGCCAAATAGCTGGTTGTCTGTTCAAATGGTAATGTTACTGGCAGAGATGGGACATCAGTCGGAATGGTAGACAATGTACTTGTTGTGGGCAAATTATTAGTTGTTTCTTCAATTTGAGGTGTTTCTGTGGGTTGCAACATCGTGTTAGCTGTGCTTCCAATGGGTACAGCTGGAGAACTAGCAGCAGTTGTTAACGAAAGTGTAGGAATTTGTGTTGTTGTTGTGGCGACCAAAGTAGATGTTGTTGTTTCACTCAGCATTGTAAAAGTTGGTGTTGCACCAGGATCTGTAGCTGCCAGAGCAGGAGTTGTTGTTGGAAGTGTTGGGGCTTCTGTCACAAGTGTTGTTTGACTAGTTTCTGTAGTAGCCCCCAAAATATTGACTGTAGTTGTCGTTGTGGCCAAATAGCTGGTTGTCTGTTCAAATGGTAATGTTACTGGCAGAGATGGGACATCAGTCGGAATAGTAGACGATGTACTTGTTGTGGGCAAATTATTAGTTGTCTCTTCAATTTGAGGTGTTTCTGTGGGTTGCAACATTGTGTTAGGTGTGCTTCCAATGGGTACAGCTGGAGAACTAGCAGCAGTTGTTAACGAAAGTGTAGGAATTTGTGTTGTTGTTGTGGCGACCAAAGTAGATGTTGTTGTTTCACTCAGCATTGTAAAAGTTGGTGTTGCACCAGGATCTGTAGCTGCCAGAGCAGGAGTTGTTGTTGGAAGTGTTGGGGCTTCTGTCACAAGTGTTGTTTGACTAGTTTCTGTAGTAGCCCCCAAAATATTGACTGTAGTTGTCGTTGTGGCCAAATAGCTGGTTGTCTGTTCAAATGGTAATGTTACTGGCAGAGATAGGACATCAGTCGGAATAGTAGACGATGTACTTGTTGTGGGCAAATTATTAGTTGTTTCTTCAATTTGAGGTGTTTCTGTGGGTTGCAACATCGTGTTAGCTGTGCTTCCAATGGGTACAGCTGGAGAACCAGCAGCAGTTGTTAACGAAAGTGTAGGAATTTGTGTTGTTGTTGTGGCGACCAAAGTAGATGTTGTTGTTTCACTCAGCATTGTAAAAGTTGGTGTTGCACCAGGATCTGTAGCTGCCAGAGCAGGAGTTGTTGTTGGAAGTGTTGGGGCTTCTGTCTCAACTGTTGTTTGACTATTTTCTGTAGTAGCCCCCAAAATATTAGCTGTAGTTGTCGTTGTGGCCAAATTGCTGGTTGTCTGTTCAAATGGTAATGTTACTGGCAGAGATGGGACATCAGTCGGAATGGTAGACGATGTACTTGTTGTGGGCAAATTATTAGTTGTTTCTTCAATTTGAGGTGTTTCTGTGGGTTGCAACATCGTGTTAGCTGTGCTTCCAATGGGTACGGCTGGAGATCTAGCAGCAGTTGTTGAATATAGTGTAGGATTTTCTGGTGCTGTTGTAGAGGCCACAGTAGGCGTTGTTTCACTCAGCATTGTAAAAATTGCAGTTGGTGTTGTACCAGGCTCTGTAGCTGTCAGAGAAGGAGTTGTTGTTGGAAGTGTTGGGGCTTCTGTCTCAACTGTTGTTTGACTATTTTCTGTAGTAGCCCCCAAAATATTAGCTGTAGTTGTCGTTGTGGCCAAATAGCTGGTTGTTTGTTCAAATGGTAATGTTACTGGCAGAGATGGGACATCAGTCGGAATAGTAGACGATGTACTTGTTGTGGGCAAATTATTAGTTGTTTCTTCAATTTGAGGGGTTTCTGTGGGTTGCAACATCGTGTTAGCTGTGCTTCCAATGGGTACAGCTGGAGATCTAGCAGCAGTTGTTGAATATAGTGTAGGATTTTCTGGTGCTGTTGTAGAGGCCACAGTAGGCGTTGTTTCACTCAGCATTGTAAAAATTGCAGTTGGTGTTGTACCAGCCTCTGTAGCTGTCAGAGAAGGAGTTGTTGTTGGAAGTGTTGGGGCTTCTGTCTCAACTGTTGTTTGACTATTTTCTGTAGTAGCCCCCAAAATATTAGCTGTAGTTGTCGTTGTGGCCAAATAGCTGGTTGTCTGTTCAAATGGTAATGTTACTGGCAGAGATGGGACATCAGTCGGAATAGTAGACGATGTACTTGTTGTGGGCAAATTATTAGTTGTTTCTTCAATTTGAGGGGTTTCTGTGGGTTGCAACATCGTGTTAGCTGTGCTTCCAATGGGTACAGCTGGAGAACTAGCAGCAGTTGTTGAATATAGTGTAGGATTTTCTGGTGCTGTTGTAGAGGCCACAGTAGGCGTTGTTTCACTCAGCATTGTAAAAATTGCAGTTGGTGTTGTACCAGGCTCTGTAGCTGTCAGAGAAGGAGTTGTTGTTGGAAGTGTTGGGGCTTCTGTCTCAACTGTTGTTTGACTATTTTCTGTAGTAGCCCCCAATATATTAGCTGTAGTTGTCGTTGTGGCCAAATTGCTGGTTGTCTGTTCAAATGGTAATGTTACTGGCAGAGATGGGACATCAGTCGGAATGGTAGACGATGTACTTGTTGTGGGCAAATTATTAGTTGTTTCTTCAATTTGAGGGGTTTCTGTGGGTTGCAACATCGTGTTAGCTGTGCTTCCAATGGGTACAGCTGGAGAACTAGCAGCAGTTGTTGAATATAGTGTAGGATTTTCTGGTGCTGTTGTAGAGGCCACAGTAGGCGTTGTTTCACTCAGCATTGTAAAAATTGCAGTTGGTGTTGTACCAGCCTCTGTAGCTGTCAGAGAAGGAGTTGTTGTTGGAAGTGTTGGGGCTTCTGTCTCAACTGTTGTTTGACTATTTTCTGTAGTAGCCCCCAAAATATTAGCTGTAGTTGTCGTTGTGGCCAAATTGCTGGTTGTCTGTTCAAATGGTAATGTTACTGGCAGAGATGGGACATCAGTCGGAATGGTAGACGATGTACTTGTTGTGGGCAAATTATTAGTTGTTTCTTCAATTTGAGGGCTTTCTGTGGGTTGCAACATCCTGTTAGCTGTGCTTCCAATGGGTACAGCTGGTGAACCATCAGCAGATGTTGAATATAGTGCAGGAGGTTGTGGTGCTGTTGTAGAGGCCACAGTAGGCGTTGTTTCACTCAGCATTGTATAAGTTGAAGTTGGTGTTGTACCAGGCTCTGTAGCTGTCAGAGCAGGAGTTGTTGTTGGAAGTGTTGGGGCTTCTGTCTCAACTGTTGTTTGACTATTTTCTGTAGTAGCCCCCAAAATATTAGCTGTAGTTGTCGTTGTGGCCAAATTGCTGGTTGTCTGTTCAAATGGTAATGTTACTGGCAGAGATGGGACATCAGTCGGAATGGTAGACGATGTACTTGTTGTGGGCAAATTATTAGTTGTTTCTTCAATTTGAGGGCTTTCTGTGGGTTGCAACATCCTGTTAGCTGTGCTTCCAATGGGTACAGCTGGTGAACCATCAGCAGATGTTGAATATAGTGCAGGAGGTTGTGGTGCTGTTGTAGAGGCCACAGTAGGCGTTGTTTCACTCAGCATTGTATAAGTTGAAGTTGGTGTTGTACCAGGCTCTGTAGCTGTCAGAGCAGGAGTTGTTGTTGGAAGTGTTGGGGCTTCTGTCTCAACTGTTGTTTGACTAATTTCTGTAGTAGCCCCCAAAATATTAGTTGTAGTTGTCGTTGTGGCCAAATAGCTGGTTGTCTGTTCAAATGGTAATGTTACTGGCAGAGATGGGACATCAGTCGGAATAGTAGACGATGTACTTGTTGTGGGCAAATTATTAGTTGTTTCTTCAATTTGAGGTGTTTCTGTGGGTTGCAACATCGTGTTAGCTGTGCTTCCAATGGGTACGGCTGGAGATCTAGCAGCAGTTGTTGAATATAGTGTAGGATTTTCTGGTGCTGTTGTAGAGGCCACAGTAGGCGTTGTTTCACTCAGCATTGTAAAAATTGCAGTTGGTGTTGTACCAGGCTCTGTAGCTGTCAGAGAAGGAGTTGTTGTTGGAAGTGTTGGGGCTTCTGTCTCAACTGTTGTTTGACTAATTTCTGTAGTAGCCCCCAAAATATTAGTTGTAGTTGTCGCTGTGGCCAAATAGCTGCTTGTCTGTTCAAATGGTAATGTTACTGGCAGAGATGGGACTTCAGTCGGAATAGTAGACGATGTACTTGTTGTGGGCAAATTATTAGTTGTTTCTTCAATTTGAGGGGTTTCTGTGGGTTGCAACATCGTGTTAGCTGTGCTTCCAATGGGTACAGCTGGAGAACTAGCAGCAGTTGTTGAATATAGTGTAGGATTTTCTGGTGCTGTTGTAGAGGCCACAGTAGGCGTTGTTTCACTCAGCATTGTAAAAATTGCAGTTGGTGTTGTACCAGGCTCTGTAGCTGTCAGAGAAGGAGTTGTTGTTGGAAGTGTTGGGGCTTCTGTCTCAACTGTTGTTTGACTATTTTCTGTAGTAGCCCCCAAAATATTAGCTGTAGTTGTCGTTGTGGCCAAATTGCTGGTTGTCTGTTCAAATGGTAATGTTACTGGCAGAGATGTGAGATCAGTCATAGTAGTCGGCGATGTACTGGTTGTGAGAAAATTATTAGTTGTCTCTTCATTTTGAGGTGTGTCTGTGGGTTGCAACATCATGTATGCTGTGCTTCCAATGGGTACAGCTGGAGAACCAGCAGCCGTTATTGACGAAAGTGTCGGATTTTTTGTTGATATTGTGGGGACCAAAGTAGGTGTTGGTGTTGTACCAGGTTCTGTAGCTGTCAGAGCATTAGTTGTTGTTGGAAGTGTTGTGGCATCTGTCTCAACTGTTGTTTGACTATTTTCTGTAGTAGCCCCCAAAATATTAGCTGTACTTGTCGTTGTGGCCAAATAGCTGGTTGTCTGTTCAAATGGTAATGTTACTGGCAGAGATGTGAGATCAGTCATAGTAGTCGGCGATGTACTGGTTGTGAGAAAATTATTAGTTGTCTCTTCATTTTGAGATGTGTCTGTGGGTTGCAACATCATGTATGCTGTGCTTCCAATGGGTACAGCTGGAGAACCAGCAGCCGTTATTGACGAAAGTGTCGGATTTTTTGTTGATATTGTGGGGACCAAAGTAGGTGTTGGTGTTGTACCAGGTTCTGTAGCTGTCAGAGCATTAGTTGTTGTTGGAAGTGTTGTGGCATCTGTCTCAACTGTTGTTTGACTATTTTCTGTAGTAGCCCCCAAAATATTAGCTGTAGTTGTCGTTGTGGCCAAATAGCTAGTTGTTTTTACAATTGATGTCACTGGCAGAGATGTGACATCAGTCAGAGTAGTAGGCGATGTACTTGATGTGGGCAAATTTTTAGTAGTCTCTTCAATTTGAGATCTGTTTGTGGGTGACAACATCGTGTTAGCTGTGCTTCCAATGGGTACAGCTGGAGAACTAGCAGCAGATGTTGAATATAGTGTAGGATTTTCTGATGCTGTTGTAGAGGCCACAGTAGGCGTTGTTTCACTCAGCATTGTAAAACTTCCAGTTGTTGTACCAGCATCTGTAGCTGTCAGAGCAGTAGTTGTTGTTGGAAGTGTTGTGGCTTCTGTCTCAACTGTTTGGACATTTTCAGTAGTAGTCTTCAAATCATTAGCTGTACTTATCGTTGTGGCCAAATAGCTAGATGTCTTTTGAATTGGTAATGTTACTGGCAGAGATGTGAGATCAGTCATAGTAGTCGGTGATGTACTGGTTGTGAGCAAAACATTAGTTGTCTTTTCAATTTGAGATGTGTCTGTGGGTTGCAGCATAGTGTTAGCTGTGCTTCCCATGGGTACAGTTGGTGAACCAGCAGCAGTTGTTGATGATAGTGTTGGATTTGCTGGTGTTGTTGTAGTGACCGAAGTAGCTGTTATTTCACTCTGCATTTTAAAAGTTGCTATTGCTGTCATACTATTATCTGTAGTTGACTGAGCAGTAGTTGATGTTAGAGGTGTTGTGGTTTCTGTCTGAACTGGTGTTGTAATATTTTCTGTAGTAGCCACCAAATCATTAGCTGTACTTGTCGTTGTGGCTAAATTGCTAGTATTCTTTTCAATTGACCACCTTACTGGCAGAGAAGTGGTTTCTGTATCAAATGTAATTCCTGCTGTTGTTGGATAAATCAAAATTGTCATTGTGCTATCAACAGGTTCAGTTGGAGAAGTGATGGCATTTTTTGACAATATTGTTTCAGGTGTTGTTGACTTGCTAATTGCTGAATTTTCGAAGTCAGTACTAGTTGTTTCCATGTTAGTGGTCTGTACTTTTGGTAATGTTATTGGTGAAGAAGTATTCCCTTTTACAAGTCCACTTGTATCTATTGTCGCCATAGTCAACATGTTTCCATTACTTTCTACTGGTATAGATGGAGAAATAGCAGTAGTTGTGAATGATAGTGTAGGATTCAGTGTTTTAGTCGAGTCTGTGGATGTATCTGTTGTTGGAATTGTTGTTTGATTATTTGTCATTGTTTCACTTGTTTTGCTTTCGGAATTTGAAAAGACTGAAGTAGTTTCTATAATAACATTTGTTTCTTCAAATACTGTAGTGTTTAGACTTGTTGAAGTTATTACCATTGAACTTGCTGTGGTGTCTGTCAAAACAGTAGTCGATGTAGTTTCTGTTGATGTGTTTTCAGCTTGTCCATTTTGTCCTCCACATAAAGCCCACCACATACATACTGTAAACAATAGTATTGAATACATTTATTCAAGGAACAATATTTATTTTATTTTTTTTTTTAATAAATAATGTAAAAGTAACAGATTTAAAAATATG
>SOMO01002147.1:5223-16541 GCA_028128575.1 Paedocypris carbunculus
GAGAGAGAGAGAGAGAGCTTAAATCTTAAAAAAGAATGTAGTTATTCAGGTTGGTCGAACAGAGCAGGTTCACTGTCAAAAAAGATGGTAACAGCGAAGCACCATAATAAATCTAAATATAATCAAAGAAAATATTTCTGCTGATAGACAGTAGCGGCTGATCTATGTGTTTACAGGTACTATAGAAAGCTTCAAACAACAGATTGATATCCCCACCTGAATTACATGCCCTGATTTCCAAAGGATTTACAGTTGATCTCTCTCTCTGGGCTGGAACACTCTGCAGAGATTTGAATATTTTGATCATTACGAGTTGTCGGAGTTGAAAGAGAAGTTTAAAAAAAAATCTGCATGCAGCTGTGGAGCGAGAGCCGTTCTCGTCATGTGGGAAGATAATTCTAATAAATGTAAACTCTTGGAAATAATGGCAGGAAACAAAAGTCATATAATCAGCCCATGAATAATTGATGGACTGTAATGGAAGCCTATAAACACCCATACAGCCATTCCTACTGTCCTGACTTGATTACCTCAAACTGCAGAGAAAGCACAAACCTGAATGAATGATCCCAAACAAGCAAACAAATAAACAAACTAATGAAAAATGCAAGGTGGTGTAATGGAATAGAGTTTTCTATGCGCCATTAATATCTTGGAAAAATAGAGCAAGGATGAAAGAGGAGCCAAGCCCTGTCAGATGGACCATGTAAATTTACACTCTGCGCCCCCTGCTGTCCACTGTTATACTCTCCTTCTCTTCTCTTTCTAATCAGGTGAATCACAGAAAACGACAAAAATTCAGGTTAATTTATAGCCGCAATTACATTCAGACACAAACACTCAACTCATCTGAAATCAAAAGCATGTTCTGAAACTCTCCTTCTGCCGCTGAATAATGCCTCATTTCTCTCACTTGAGCACCAAGTGTCAATTATTTTAAATACAGTAAAAAACAAACATTATAATAAAAAGAAGAACATACTCTTAAAATAATCTACATTTTGGGGAGAAAAAAAAGACCTTACCGTGTTCTGCAGGCTTACGAAACGATAAAAAATGCATGCACCCTTAAAAAATTCAAGTGTATGTCCTGAACTTGTGCAGAACGCAGAGCCAATATTAATGAATAATTTAAGTTTGAGATGTTAACGGGACTTTGGGGTTTAAGATGAAGTCTGAACTTGGAATCCTCATATATTCTGACGTGCTTGTTTCATTGCAGAGTAAACAGTTTAGATTTATATTCCTCTCAGAATTTTCAGTCACCACTAAAGCATTGTCAGCACTTGTGTTCTGCTGTCTCTTAAAACGTCTACCGGCTTTTGTGAGTGATAAAAAATATATAAGAAATTACCAACGAGGCAGAAGGTCCCGATAATGTTTTACTTGCTAGAAAACCCAGAAGCCCCTTTGCGCGCAAGGCGGTTCTTCTTTTATAGAAATAAGTCATTTACTTCTTTGTTTCACTAGATGGCGCAAAACCACTGCGCAAATTTTCATTTCAGTTGTGGATCGTCTGGGTCGTTATTTGTTTGCCTTTGTTTCCTTTGTTTTGAGAACTTGCAACGTTCATACTTGTAAGATGAATGTAAATTATTTACATACATCTTGATGACTAATAATTATTTAATATATACATGTATCTAAAAGTTACTGTGAGCACTATTAGATACTGTGTACAAGGATTTTTAAAAATGAGAAATGTTTTTTCTCATATTTCGACAATAATTAATATTTTTAAAACAATATAATGATAAAATTAACATTATTAGCAACTCAAATTAATAACAAATTCATAAGCCTTGTGGTTTTGAAAAGGTGAATATAACCTGTTTGCAAACAAACAACCCAGTTACTCCGAACACATTTGTAATGTTTTCTGTCTTGTAATTGCTATCTTAAAGCATCTGTGACTAATTTTGAGTGTAAGGGTTCGATTTATAGACACTAAGCTCCTACCTACCTGACGTAAACGTACGCCGCGCCAAACGGGATCACGTGACGTCCAAAGCTGACTCGCCCGGTCTTGATTTCTTAAAAACACTCTTCGAAAAGACACGTGAGACACCACGCCAACATCGATGCATGACTACGGTAAACAATTATTATTAACAAGCACTTTTTGTTACTCATATTTGCAATCGTATGAAAATCCGTGGCTCTCAATATAGACATTTGCAAATTCGCTCGGTGGTTGACGGAAGTAAAAAGAACGAGTTAAAACTAGTTTCCCAATGGTCACATAGAAGGTACGCACGCTGTGAATCGGTCTGTTTGCTCTGTCCGTCTGATCGTGTCTGTGTGTGTGTGTGTCAGGTCTGAGTTCCTGGTTGTGACTTTACCATGGAGGATCTGGCTGTGCTGAACTTAATGGATTGCCCTCTGTGTCTGGAACCTTTGGACGTTTCCGCCAAAGTCTTGCCTTGCCAGCACACTTTCTGTTTGTCTTGCCTACACCACCGAGAAGCTGCTTCTCCTGATCAGATGTGCTGCCCGGAGTGTAGAACAGCTGTTCTGGGATCAGTGGACCAGCTGCCCAACAACCTGCTGCTGGTGAGACTCCTCCAGACCCTCCAGGAGCAGGGTTTGCTGGGCACACCGAGAGACCGGTCCGTGAGATATGTGGGCACCACACCACAAGACGAGAGCTCGAATATCAACAATCCAGACATTCCCAAACAGATGGAGGACGGGCAGGGGGCAAGTAACATTTTGGCTCTGGGTTGTGTTGATATTTATTTTTCATTCATGACTGTAAGAAGTACAGTAGTGCCGTGTACAGTAATGTTTAAGCTGAGAACTGCTGTGTGGAAGGTTTTCGGGCTATTTTGAACACTTCTGAAGCTGCAAAAAAATAAAATAAATCAATACAAAGACTTTTGTGCACGTTTTACAGTGAGGTAAAAAAAGTTTGACTTTTATTAACTGCTCCAATAGAAAGACCTGCAACAGCAACAACAAAAATATCATTTGTGAGTCAGATGTTTTTGTCGTGTTTTCAATGGGTTTTTCAGTCCATTCAGTCATCTTAAGAACACCACACGCTTTTAACAATGTCCACTGAAACACACTGCGCTTTGCTTTGGCTTAAGTAGGTCAATGGATTTGAGTTTCATTTGGGAAAAATGCCATGCGATTGCAGTAAAACAGTCTGTTAGACTTTTTGGAATTCTTCAGAGATTCATTTGAACACATTTTCATTGCCGTGTGTGCTATTTTACATTCAGGGAAACAAATGAGTGAAACACATGAGTGAAACACAAACACACACACACACACACACACACTGGCATACTTACATGCACATTAAAATATATACAGTTTTGTTTTTTTTGTATTTATAGAACATATGTAATTGTAATAATAAAAGTTAACTACAGTATTTTGTTTTGAAAGGGTTTAAACTCTATAAAAAGCAGTGTTTTTCAATGACAGAAACTTGTATTGTGATCTATTTTGACTTTGAGTGGATCCTCATTGTCCGTGTTTCTTTTTCAGGTACAAGCAAAGGCATTGTATGACTTCCAGGCTACATCACCAGGGGAGCTGACTATAAAGGCTGGAGATATCATTTATATGCGCTGGAAAGTAGATGATAATTGGTATTATGGAGAGGCCAACGATGCCAGTGGTCTGGTTCCAGTCAATGTAGTGCAAGTTATTAGCAAGCAGCCTCAGCCTCCAGCCCTCTGCCGAGCACTCTACGACTTCAACGCTAACAACAATTTACACCCAGAGGACTGCAAGGAATGCCTGACCTTCTCAAAGGTTCATGCTCTCTTTTACTTTCCCTAATTACTTGCACTTTCTCTTCTTTAATTAGTGGTTACCAAGAACTATCCATATGACATTGTAATCCCAGCACACAAGGAAGAATTGGGAATTACAAGAATTACTTAGAAAAACAACAAAAATAAGATGTATTTATTTTTGTTGTTTTAGTAATAAAATGAGGGCAAAAAATTATGTTTTGACAATTTTGCAAATGGATTGTATGTGTCTTTAGGCTCTTTGTTAACAATTAATTATTACCTGTTGAATGGTAGATTTGCACTTATTTTCAGGTAATTTCACTGAGACTAGTATCTCTCAGATCCAATCTTAGAATAAAAGCAAAGCAAAATGTTGCTTTGGGCTTTTTAATCCACTACAATTGTAAGTAAAACAATAGTGTTTGTGTTATATAACCGTCTTGACTCCAACATCACCATCCATTAAAGGACATTTTCATGGAGTGCATTTATATATATATATATATTTAGAGCAGACAATTCAAATGGGCCTGCAGCTGTTTAGAGTGTGTAATGGGCCTGAAAGGTTGGATGCCAGAAGCTTGGAGTGGTCCAAGCCAAGTACAGCTCTTTGGGGATGCCCTGCTCCGTCGGCTGCTTAACACATACATCTCTCTCTCTCTCTTTCCCCACAGGGAGACAGCATTACACTTGTTAAGCAACTTAACCAAAACTGGGTTGAGGGTAAACTTGGCGACAGAGTTGGTATTTTCCCTTTGCAACTGACAGAGGTGAGAATTTTTGTATAATTTAATTTCTGGTGAAAGTTGGAAATAGAAACTACTATTTGAATGTCAACTGATTGTAGTGGATTTGCGAGTTTTGTGGATTACACTTTGTAACCAATGTCTCAGACAAATGAATGGTCACTCTGGTCAGTAACTTTGCTTTGGTTATTCTGTGCAACAATTGAACAGGAAGTAGGTTGCTTCAAAGGTTTATCCTAAATGAAAAAGTAACTTTAGTAAATCTTATGTACTTGTAAATCTCAAATTTATTTTTATTTACTCTGGTCAAAATCAGTTAACTGTGAAATGCAGAATATCAGCTATATTTTAGTTTTTAAACCACTGAACCTTATTGAACCTGCTGCCACGGTAAAAGGCTGCCCACTGCTCCGGGCTTGTGTGTTTGTGTGTATCAACTGTAGAACTAATAAGTGTTTAATAGCACGGTCACACTTTATTAACAAACACAGTGATTTTGTCATGTAAAAGATCTGATGATTCTCAACTCCTAAGTACAAGATTGATGTTGATTTTTCAAGAGAGATCGGTGGCATTGTTTTTTTTATACTGTATTCTTAGTCTTAGCTGATCTGTGCACATTACATTAACAGACAAGCTACTTTGCCTGAAAAAAATGTGTGAATCATGCACTGTGTTCACTTGAAAATGCACTCACTAAATCTAAAAACATGTACGTGTTGCAAAGTAATCACATGTCTGTGTTTTAACATGAGTAACACTTGATATAAACACAGTTATTAACACAGAATATGATGCACAGAACATTTTTTTACTTAAAAATACTTTTTTTACTAAATAGTACCATTTAGAACAACGCTAAATTATACCAGAACTCCTTGTCTTCATTTTCCTCCCGCCACTGAAGCAACCAAAGTCGTTTTTCCTGTCTGTACTAAAACGTGATCAGAATAATTCCATCGCACACTTTTTCAATCACCTTCATCATCAAATTATTTACCAAAACTAGGAATTTTGGTAAATAATTTTCAAACACCAATTTAAGACCATTAAGCTCTATGCTCAGTGTGCTCCTATTCTGTGCTATTTTTGTATAGTTTTTGTATTGTATAGTTAATTTTGTGTGTTTTTATATAGCAATAAATATTGTACAGTTGAGTTACAGTTAATTCTAATAAATAATATTTTTTTATTATTATTATTAAATATTATTATTATTATTATTATTATTATTATGTTGTTGTTGTTGTTCTTGTTCTTCTTATTCATTTATAAGTTATCAATATTTGCAGTCTGTTTCATTGAATTGAATGTGCTACTGCTTTGTACAGCTCCGAATAGAAATGTTTTCTGTATCCATGCTCTGGATTATATCTGAAGTTAGTCAGATTAGCAGCTCGGCGGTCAGGGATCCCAGTTGCGATCAGGCAAGCGTGAAGGCACAATATTGCTTTCTTCCACTTTGGAGGCAGAGCAGCACATGAGCGGAATGGGAGGGGGAATGTCACTCCTGCCCACACGGGCTGTACCAGTCCATCTTAACGCTCGGCTTCTCAGATCTGCAGATGTCACTTACTCAGGGCTGAACAGGAAGTTTGATAAGAGCAGGTGGGACTAAAACGGCTTTGCGTTATTTTGTTTCACCGCTCCAGATGAAACGAGAAAAATGCTTCATGCCGACGACCCAACGTGCTTTGCATCAGTATTTAACCTGCTTTTTGTCTTCCTGCTCTAGCCGAATCTGGCGGCACACGAGCTTCTAGAAAGAAACAGGCGGAATTCCCTGGAATCACACCCACGGAGCGCCACAAGGGTCAGCGCGGATGCTAATGTCCACCGGCGGCTGACTGGAGCATCTTACAAGTCAGTCAGGCCTCCAAATGTCAGTTTCCTCAACAGCCTGAACCGTCCTCCCCTCGGCCACAGCCAGCAGCCACCTCACATCAGCTCTACCGCACACACTTCCTCTAGCAGGACGCCGCGACTCGCCACATTGAACAGACCACGCTTGAGGAGCTCTCGCAGAAACTCTCTAAAGGTGAGGAAGCCGGGTTAGGCTGTTTTTAGCTCGCATGTCTGTGCCGCTACGTTAACTGCTGGTTTATTTACCAGGCGTCTGGAGAAAATGTCATCAGCGTGGCTCTTGTGTGATGCTGTAATCGTAAGGCACGTTATCGCATCACAACTCGTCATTAATGTAGAGAAGTGATGAGTCATACAGTTTTTTTTAGCATGACTCCGTGTCGGTTTACTTCTGCTTTATGTTTCGAATACAAAACCCACATGTATATTATCTCAATGTGTGTAATCTTGCCCAGATACGATGACAATGTCTGCACACATAAGTCTTTTTTGCACCATCGTTTGCGGAATGTTGAATAGTTCCTTTTTAAGCCTTTTTTTCCCATGTTGAAATTTTTCTTTTTTTGAATAAGCGATAGGTATGGCTCTGCAGAAAGATGAAAATTCACATTCTTTTTTTGCGACTTCACAGCAAGCTCATGACTCATATAGAGTTACATAACACTTTCATCTTATCTAGTTGAAAGGCTCATTCCTCTCCACTGAGCAGGGATTCTTTCTCTCCTCCTGCCATCAGATGGGTCATTATTAGAATGTGGGGGGAACATCAAATCATGGAGAGACGAGTCATTCTGCCTCAAATTACGAGGTGCCCGAGGGGCATTTTTTGATTGTGTAACACTACATGAAGCCCGCTGAAGCCACTATTTCTGACTCAGCAGTGTATTTTTGATGGACAGGAGCAACTTAAAGAGACAGTACCTCGGAAATTAAACATTCTATCACTTTTTAAATAACCTTCATGTCATTTTTATAGACCAGGCTTTTTTGGAGCCCAGATTAAGTGTAAAACTTCAAACTTTCTACTGCATTGTTCTTATGATTAAATGTGCTCCTGTCAGTCAATGAAAACAAGACAAATTCCCAAGTACACACACACAACCCACACCATATACCATTCACAGTGCTCAGATTTCCACTACTTCCATTTCTGAGTCAAAGGGTGCAGGAGCAAATTCCAGCTAATCTGGTCTGAAGGCAGGATTATATCCAGCCTTGGTGACCAACTAATCTCTGTGCGGAACGTACAAAAACACACTAAAAATCTGTGATGGAAAACACTATTTTGCTTTGTAGGATGTAAATACGGGAGAACTTGCAAACTCCACAAAAAATGCACGCAGTCTCCAACCAAAATTATGAAGCAGCATCTTTAGATGATTTTTAACTGTAAAACCAATGTCTTTTTGTGTATTGTCTTAATATGTGAAGTAAAACTCTTTCTACATGTAAATGCAATTAATGTTTTAAGTTAAACGTGAGTGATCTGGACCCGCTCTAAATGAAGTAAGCTGTAATCATCCACTCTCTCCGATATAATTGTAGGTGAGACGGAAGGTGAGAGCGTTTAAGGAAGGCGTGGAGATTGTCAAAGTGTAGAAATGTTAACTACAGTACACACTACATAATTGGTTTGTTTTTCGTGGTGCCCACGCGAAGTACAACATTACACTGATTTCAGTTCCAGAGACAGACTTCGCTAGCTATTGTAGACGACCTCTCCACCAGTCCGCATCACTTTATTATGAGCCTGTGAACTTAAGCCTGGTGGTTTGTTATCAGATCTTGGGCAATGACTCAGTGCAGAGCTGTTTTCTGCCCGTGTCAGCTCTTCGGCAGTGTTTGAAATAATGTACATATACTATAGATATACGACAGTGGTACCTCCTTTAATGACTTTGTTAACAAAAATGTTCCCAGAAGAGCGTCATCGAGAAAATGTCGTTCCTTTTGCAAAATTATTTCACTATACGATAGGCCAAATGTTGTAGCGACAAGAATGTTGAGTTTTTTTTCTTTTCCCTAACAGTTTAGTAAATAGTGAAACATGCTAGAGTACAGAAATATAAAAGAGAAACATATTTTTCTTATTCTTCAAGCACACCAGTAAACAAAACAAAAAAACACTTTTACAAAAGCAACACGGTACAGATATCTTACTTCCAGAACCACTGACGCGTCACGCAGGATGAGCTGACGTCAATTTTTGATGTAGTTTAAATTTAAAAACTGGATCTAAATGTGAATTATAATGATTGCATGATTGGTCAAAGGTAAAGACTTGGGTTAAATATATTTTTCATTTATTTTATATATACATAAGTGCATTTGTATACACTTATGTATAAACAATGTAATTTTTAATTTTATTTTTTCATACTGTATACAAAATGTATAATTTATTGGTTTATTTGGTCCTAATCTTTAACAGAGAACCAGAACAATGAGCGGTGAAAGCCCACCAACCATCGCCATGGCACTGATAAACCCCGCTGCATCCTCCGTACCAGCAGAGAGCAAGGTGTCGTCCACCCAGCAGCTCTCCATCAGTGTGTGAGTGCACCGGATGTCACATCAATCTAGGATGAAGGTACAAAGTGATGATATCATCTAAAAATGAACAAATGGTTTTAGGTGTGCAGCGCTGTATTCCTACACACCTCACCGGTCGGAGGAACTGGAGCTGAGAATGGGAGAAATGGTCGGGGTTTATGGGAAGTTTAAAGAAGGCTGGCTTCGTGGACTGTCTCTCAGAACAGGAAAAGTCGGTATTCTTCCTGCCAACTATGTCACACCTGTGCTTAGGTGAGCAGGTTTACAATTTATTTAAACTAACAAAGCAAAGAACTACTTGTACTATGCTTTACAAAATATACACTACATTTTACAAAGTATCAAAATACATGTAAAAGCTATCTATATATAAAGCATACTATATTTAAGTATATATACACACTCACATTATGTATATTCATATACACATATACAGTACAAGCGTATAGAAAATATTTCTTACTTATTTTTGTACTTAACGATTAAATGCTTTTAAATATACAATTATATTTCACTTCATCATTACCTGGATGGCTTGTCTATATTAATTGTGATTTTTTTTTTTTTTTTTTTTTTATGTATTTTTTATTTTGCTGTTAGACTTCTGTTGTATTGTCAATATTTACAATAATTGTACTGTATTTACTTTCTCACAGAACATCAGCAAGGTTTGTTGAACAAACCAAACCTGTGACGCTGCAACCAAATGCAAGCACAGCGCCAACAAAAAGACACACGCCCCATAAGCCACAGCCGGTCGTCGCTGGCCCTGACAAAGTAAACACGGACATTTCTCCCACTACAATGGCTGTGATGTCACCTGCCGTGCCCGGAAGAGCCCCTCGCCACAGAGGGAAGCAAGGCTGGAACACCCTGAGGCGGGCCCTTAATGCTTCACACAGAGGTGTGTGTGAGTGTGTGTGTGTGTGTGTGTGTGTGTGTGTGTGTGTGTGTGTGTGTANGGAAGCAAGGCTGGAACACCCTGAGGCGGGCCCTTAATGCTTCACACAGAGGTGTGTGTGAGTGTGTGTGTACCTCCATGGTCAAACTTTTTTTATGGTCTCTAATATACTATTTTTCATCTTACAGTATTTTATGGTTTTATGTTATACAGTATTTATGTTATACATTTCCCAAGTTTTATATATCTTGTTGAAGTATATCATGTCATATATCAACATTGACAATAAAGTTGACTTTGACTCTGTATATTTTAAATATATTTTCTCTTTTTTAGGGTTTTCTCATCATGGCAATAATTCAAATGCTCCTTTGAACCTTCAGCCTCCACCTCAGGATTTAGGGCAGATTTATTCTTTCGGTCGTTCTCCTGTTCTTCCCAAAAAGCGAAACAGTCTGTTCTCCAATGCAACAAAGGGTCATCATTGGGCGTATGAAACAACAGCACCCCCTGGTGGATTTCTAACAGGCTTCAGGGACTCGGCCCAAAAAGATGCTACTGCAATTCCTCAGTCCATTTTAGTCAAACCAGATGCTTATAGGCACAATACAGAGAAGGTAAGAAGTGCAAAAAAATCAGATTTTAATTTGTAGAGCTCTGAATGTTGTTCAGCATTCATTGTAAATAGAAATTGTAGAATAAAATACACGCTTATTTATAAAAAGGTAAATCCTTGCATGGTGTTTCTTTTTTAAAATATGAGTGTAATGTTTTTTTCAGCCAGTAAAGTCGGTCCGATTCCAGACCCACAATGCTCCTCAGATAACATCAAAAATTACAGCCATGCCGTCCACACCATCCTCAGGGCAGCTCATTGGTTCGCAGTCTGGAATTTCATCATTAGACCACTGGAACCCTTCGGCCATCTTAGGTCGTGATGGAAGTACATTAGCTCTTAAAGACACAAAAACCTCTGTGCCTAAAAAAGCTATAGGTCAAGATCCTGGTGGAACTATGGACAACTTTGCTCTNAGATAACATCAAAAATTACAGCCATGCCGTCCACACCATCCTCAGGGCAGCTCATTGGTTCGCAGTCTGGAATTTCATCATTAGACCACTGGAACCCTTCGGCCATCTTAGGTCGTGATGGAAGTACATTAGCTCTTAAAGACACAAAAACCTCTGTGCCTAAAAAAGCTATAGGTCAAGATCCTGGTGGAACTATGGACAACTTTGCTCTTAATCTTAAACCAGTACTGATCAACAGCCATTCTGGCTATAATCGGTGAGTTTTCAGTCGGAATGGAGACTAACTGTATATGTAAGTGTAAGTGTGTGTATGTATATATGTATAACGTGTAACACTAGTTTAAATACTGTAACATACCAGAAAAACCAGAAGAGAAAAAAAAAACACAACCGTGATTAATGGCGTGAATAAAATTTGACACGAATTAACATATTAAATGAATTACATGCGTTAATGCATTAACTTTGACA
>SOMO01002162.1:0-13087 GCA_028128575.1 Paedocypris carbunculus
ACGATACAAAGCTACAATACGACTATATACGTGCGATACAAAGCTACAATACGACTATATACGTACGATACAAAGCTACATTACGACTATATACGTACGATACAAAGCTACATTACGACTATATACGTACGATACAAAGCTACATTATGACTATTTGATACAAAGCTACAATACGACTATATACGTACGATACAAAGCTACATTATGACTATTTGATACAAAGCTACAATACGACTATATACGTACGATACAAAGCTACATTACGACTATATGATACAAAGCTACATTACGACTATATACGTAAGATACAAAGCTACATCACGACTATATGCGTACAATACAAAGCTACAATACAACTATATACGTGCGATACAAAGCTACATTACGACTATATGATACAAAGCTACAATACGACTATATACGTACGATACAAAGCTACATTACGACTATACGATACAAAGCTACAATACGACTATATACGTACGATACAAAGCTACATTACGACTATATGATACAAAGCTACATTACGACTATATAATACAAAGCTACAATACGACTATATACGTACGATACAAAGCTACATTACGACTATATAATACAAAGCTACAATACGACTATATACGTACGATACAAAGCTACATTACGACTATATGATACAAAGCTACATTACGACTAAATACGTACGATACAAAGCTACAATACGACTATATGATACAAAGCTACATTACGACTATATAATACAAAGCTACAATACAACTATATACGTACGATACAAAGCTACATTACGACTATATGATACAAAGCTACATTACGACTATATACGTAAGATACAAAGCTACATTACGACTATATGCGTACAATACAAAGCTACAATACAACTATATACGTGCGATACAAAGCTACATTACGACTATACGATACAAAGCTACAATACGACTATATACGTACGATACAAAGCTACATNCTTTCCTCATCTTTGACTGAGCAAGCAGGTCTAGTTTTTAGATCGAGATTAGGTCCTTAAGACTGTTCGGATCAACTCTACCGATTTATCCTGTCAAGGTTTCAACTCATTTGCATTCCGGCTGCTCGTATGGAGATTGAAGATCAATGGCGAGGGCGACCTGTGTCACAGTGAGCGTTTGATTTCTGGCCTTCCACCCATGACGGACTTGCAGGATTAGTGATATTGTCAGATGAATGTAGACCAGTAGAAACAGACATATGGTTCTATAATGCTGGTAATAATAATCATATGCTTCTCCATATGGTAATAATAATACTCACTTCTCAAAGGTGTAAAGTACTTGAGTACACTTGAGGAATTTTTGTACATTTTGTACTGGCTACTTTGAACTTGTTCTGAGTATCAAAAATATAAGCAACTTTTGAATTTTCACAGTCCCAATAAATTCACGCAATCAATAAAGTACAAGTACAAATACTATTCTCAGTGTTTCAATGTCTGAAGATGTTTCTTTACGCATTTGTCATACTTTTTTTTATTTTTAGAATCAATTGTATTATACATATGTATACATATTGTATTTTTATTTTTTTACAATATTTACAAAAAATTCTAAAGTGTACTCAATCAAATTCACCTGAAACACATTTGTTTTAGGCTGTGGGAGAAACCAGGGAACCCGGAGGAAACCCACGCAACACTGGAGCCTGACCTGGAGTGCACTTGCTGGTCTACAACAAAAGGAGAATTTGCGAGCTGTTTATGTAACTTTGGTCACAATGCTTCAAAGGTTCCTTTAGCTCATGTTCATCTCCTGCAAAGTTAGGTCATATGGATGGCGTTCAGGAGTGAGGCTGAACTTGGCTGATTCTGCCTCCTCGAATTCACTGTTTTTTTGTGGGTCAGACCTTCCATCTTTCAGAACATTGATTTCTGGAGGGAATGAGCCTATGTGAGCCGGTGCCAAAACTCTAATTCATCTCCTGCAAAGGTGCTTGAATCCATGATGGATTCACCTTTCATCCCCATGTGCTGGTATGTCACCTGAATGAGTTTCTCACCGCTGTGGAAGAGAAATTATTTCCTCTCTTCTTGTTTGGAGTGCTGCATCATTTGGGCTGAGGACTAGACAAGAGTTGCCAGTGTGAAGGTCACAGCGACAAGTCCATGGTCAAATGTACAGTGCGTAGGTAAACTGTACTCGTCTAGAACTGTACTCTTCACATTCACCGGTCTAGAAGATTGGCTCGGGAACATTTGGCTGATGTGTTGTTGGCTTGCTTGGGAATTATGCATAGGTAATCAGAACACAACTCATTAATCGCTCACTTTTGGTAATATTTTGCACTAAGAAGTTGATTGGTCAACAGGTTATTGAATCCCAACTTTAGTTGCGGCAACCTGAATACTGGTTTGAATGGTACAAAGACTGGCTGCAAGATGAGGCCTATATTAATACCTCGTGTCGTGGATTGCGAGAGGAACGGGAGCTCAGACCCAAATGCAAGAAGATGCTTTAATGATAAACCAAAAAAAAAAAACAACAAAAAAAATCACGAGGGATAAAAAAATGTAATTTAAAAAAAATTAAAAGCCAAGGGTGGCAAATAAAACATACCCGTAGAGCATTGCTCAGGGAATAAGGTGGCATAAGGTGACAAACTCGCGCCGAGCACAGAAAACCAAAGCCTTAAATAATCAAGCAATAACCAAACCCAATCCAGAAAACAGATGTCAAACACCTGAACCCAATCATTAACTAAAAAACCAAACCAAATCAGGAATCGACCAGATGTAAACAACTGGAGCTCAGGAGACTCAAACCAAAAGTTTGGAAAGAGTTCAACATAAAAGTCACTCGCTGGCATAGATCGTGACATTCTGTGGGCAAAAGGGATTCCAGAATAAAGCTGCTCGACATTGTAGCTAGACTACGATCTGTTCTCTTGCGTGTTGTCTTGCCCAGGGCGCCAGTCCACGTAGAACCGCCACTGGTCACAGCTTCTGGTTTAGCTGAAGCCCATTGCCTGCCTTTGACCACAATAATGGATTAAACCCATATTAACCCCTTGTGTCTTGTCTCGTCCGTGCTGTGCACGTGGGTCCTTCCCTTGGACAGAGTGACGTAGCGTGACACTCCCTCCTTGTTGAACCTCGGGTTACCATAGCAACCATGCCTTTAATATGGTATCTCAAGTTTAGATTGTCTAGTATTCCAAGTTGTCTAGTACCTTTGCCTCAAANATGCCTTTAATATGGCATCTCAAGTTCAGATTGTCTAGTATTCCAAGTTGTCTAGTACCTTTGCCTCAAAGCAAGGCAAATTGCTTCTTCTTCTGCTGAATTTCCAGCTGTTGATGCTGAGCTTTTTGCTTCTTTCATCTGTCTTGGCAACTAACAGAAACTGCCCACAACTACCATTTTATCTTGTACTAAAAAATGTTACAAAATTGTTTGATCTGAAAGGCTGATGATGCGATGAATCAAATGTAAATAGAAGATGCAAACAGAATTTATAGGATTTTGTGTCTGATTGGAAGGGTCTAATGCAGAGAAAAAATGTCTCCACTGAGGGACTAATAAAGGTTCAATTATTAAATATTATTATTATTATATTCCCATCCCTTCTTTTAACAGGTTGTCTGGCACTGTACACTATATTGTGAATTGAGAGTATTTTCTACAGACAAGCCACATGCAGACGCGTGTGTATGTCGAGATGAGTCGAGACCTCTAGAGTGAGAAGTATCTACAGCCTGTCTGATCTATTTTGGTGGTGTGTATCGGCAGGGATGCTGCCAAATGTCAGCCTGGCGTTTCCATGGCAACAGTGGAGCGTTGCTTATTAAGAACCACAAACCAGATCTAAATAACTGAGGTTCCGTAGAAAGCAACACACACGAGTGTGTCCAATCTGCTTCTTCAGAATAAGCAGCTGGATGATCAACGCTATCTCTCTGTCACCTAATGCAAAGGGCTTGAGACACATGTTATTACCAACGATTAAAAAAAACACATTTGAAATAGAAAAATGAGGAATCCTGACCATGGTCTGTGTGTATCACTTGACAGAGCAGTTTCAAAATGGCGCCGAACATGAATTAACTCTGAACCACGTGTCGAAGTGTGTCGTTATCTGCTTTCAGAGTGGTGTCATAATGCAATCGAGGAAGGATGCCAGAGAGAACACACTGTTTGTTACCACATCTAGGAAGCTACTATTGACTTACTGCTACTCTGAAAGAGTTCCTCAGCAATCCAGCGCCTGCGGAGCTTCACAGTCAGATGCTTGTTTTATTGCTCCTCGATAAAGACAAGCACTTGTTTGTTGTGTGACAGAAACACAGTCCTAAAGCCCTAGAGTCACTGTAAAATATTGTCTCACACTATTTTCATTGACAGCTCTCGTAAAGAGGAATTTTTGTTCTCTTTCAATGTTTTGACTTGATCTGGTTTTGGTTCCAGATCAAACACGAATGAAACGTTTAAGCAAAAGCACTCACAATTTAAACGCATCAAATATACTGTATGTGCTACGTATTTTCTCAGCTTTTGGTGCAAAATATAGGCTGAAGTAGTTGTTTTAATTAAGTTTGATCAGTTTGGCCACCAAAGCTATGTTTTTCTAACCTCTGAGATCCAGCGAATCCGAAATGAACGATTCATCAGACTCGGTTCTTTTGAATCATTTTAAACACGAATCGTTTGTTAGACGCTGGTGTGAATTTGTGTTCTCTTGGCCTTATTCATCAATGTCGTATGGTTTTTCACAACTTGTATAGACAAACACACATTCGCCAATTAAACGATAAAAAGGATTGTTATTAAACTGCGTGCCGGAGATTGCTTTGGTGCGATTCAACTGAGTCGACACCCTGACCAGATCTTCTGAGAGAGGGCGGTGTGCGGCTCCCTGCAGATGCAGAAATGTTCTCCTAAACGGCCGCCGTTCGGTTTCTTCTCCGCCGATACAGACCTCGTTTCCGCCTCGGCTGAGATGAAGAGAAGCGCGAGGCGTTAATGCGCTGACAGACCGGAGCCATGTCGACGAGAGCGGCGTTCGTCGTTATTTCTTCGCTGCTGGTGCTCCACATCACAGGTGAGGCGGAAAACGACGCCGATTTCTGCACGAGATGCTGGAGCGAGGAACGTGTGTTTGTGTCGGAACGATGGGAAAAACCGCAGAAACGATCGTTATCGCTGTTTCTCCGCCTGCTTTTCACCACAACACGATATTAATGTATGACACCGCTTATTATCTGCTTGTTAACCATGTACGGGTTGGCTCAGGTGTGTGTGTGTGTGTGTGTGTGTGTGTGTGTGTGTGTGTGTGTGTGTGTGTGTGTGTGTGTGTGTGTGTGCGTGCGTGTGTGTGTGTGTGAAAGAGAGAGACAGAGGGAGAGAGATAGAGACACACAGAGGGTGAGAGAGGGTGGAAACAGATAAAGAGAGAGAGCGATAGAATGGAAGAGAGATAAACAGAGGGAGAGAGGGAGTGGAGGAACGGGGGTGGGGGCAGAGAGAGAAATAGAGAGAGGGAGGCAGATAGCGAGAAAGAGATAGAATGAGAAACAGAGAGGGATAGAGAGAGAGAGAGCAAGACAAAGAGGTGGCAGAGACAGTGAAAGAGAATAAGAAAGAAGAGAGAGAGAGAGAGAGAGAAAGAAAAATGGAGAGAGTGCAAAAGAGAAACCGAAACAGCAGGAAGAGAGACAAGAAAAGAGAGAGGGAGTAGAAGAAAAGACTAAGAGTGAGATAAAAAGAGACAGAACATGTGGAAAAACTGTGAATAATGTGAGAGAGAGAGGAGAATGGAGAGAGTGACGGGAGAAAAAGTAGAGAGAAAAAAAGTTGAGCAAGAGAGATGGATGGCAAGACAGTGAGAGCCATTTTTCCATCGTTTCTTCACAAACATCACCAGGTTTGACTGCTGATGTTCAGACGTGCCGTGTCTCTCAGCTCTCTCTGCAGACGGATGGAGGGATCACACTCGTTCACACGCAGCAAAGCCTCGCATCCTCCTCCCTCACCTCCTGCTGAGACCCTCAGGAGCCATGAAGACCCTCAGGCACAAGCAGCATCAGCATCAGCATCAGGCCGTGGGCTCCCAGAGGAGATTCTCAATGGTGAGACGCGTACGATCGGATTGTGTTACTGTTAGTGATTGATTGATTGATTGATTGATTGATTGATTGATTTTATGCCTTAATCAGTGGAAACGAACTTTGGAGGCAACAGATTCAGATTCAAATTTACGATGCAGAAATCTTTAATTATCCAGTTGAATTTTTTTTATTTTTCAATCGGTTGATTAACTGGTTCCGTTCATTCAGGACGTTTCTTATTTTTAGCCTCTTATTGTTTGTTGAATAGTATTCACTTTCAGGAAAACCATTTTTGGGAGTCTATTTTGTTCTTAGCGGATGTTTTACTACTGCTTAATAAAAAGACGGTCAGTGGAGAGAGCGTTCTGAAGTGTGCCGCTGTCACCAGCAGAGGACGGCATCGCTATGTCTGCTCTGTGCTCGGTGGTTGTCAAGATCGATCGATCTATCTATCTATCTATCTATCTATCTATCTATCTATCTATCTATCTATCTATCTATCTATCTATCTATCTATCTATCTATCTATCCATCTATCTATCTATCAGTCAGACCTACCTGTCTGTCTGTCTAAATGACTCTGAGCTGTTAGAGAGGCTTTTAACAGTATCTTCTGTCTGTCTGATCTCGTGTCGACAGGAGCGCGAGGAGCTGGATCTGTACGTGTCGTCTGACAGCGCGGCCCGCGAGGAGCTGATGGACTTGTTTAATGTGGAGGGTCTTCAGAACAGTGCCGGACCACTCACTACCACCACCGGCACCTATACACAGGTCAGTCCGAGAGAGGAAGGGATAGAAATAGAGAGGAATGTGGCGGAGGAGTGCAAGGGAGAGATTAATTACCGCATCAATGAATGAAAGGAGGGATGAATGAACAGAAGGAGGCTGAGCGGACGAATGGAGTGAGGAATGAATGGAAATAGAGAGGGATAAATAAAGATTCACATTTAAATTAAAGTATTAATGAATGGAGGGATGAAGATACGAAGGAATGGAGATAGAGAGGCATAAATAAAGACTCATAATTAAATGAAAGAATTAATGAATAGATGGATGAAGATATGAAGGAATGGAAATACAGAGGGATAAATAAAGATTCATATTTAAATTAAAGTATTGATTAATGAATCGATGGATGAAGAGATGAAGGAATGGAAATATAAAGGGATAAGTAAAGATTCATATTTAAATGACAGATTTAATGAATGGATGGATGAAGAGATGAATGACTGGAAACAGAGAGGGATAAATAAAGAAGAAAAAATAATAAATGGATGGATGGAGATATGGAGATAAAGAAATGAAGGAATGTAAGGACGAGTTTGAAAATGAACAGCAGGAGAAATAGAATTATTGAAAATGAATAAAATTAAAACACACACACACATTAATTATGATAATTATCATAATGAGATTACATTATGTCGAAGGAGAAATAAAGTAATGAAAATTAATAAAACACACACTCATTAATTATGATATAATGTCGAATATACTATTGAAATGTAAAATTAATATATTTTAAGCAAATTGTCTTTTTAGACTTTTTTTCAGGACAGTGCGTGTGTGTGTGTGTGTGAAGTCTTACAAGTAAATTGAGGACACTAGAAACAAACATGTNAGAGAGCGCATCATGGTCTCACCGCATGAGTCGGTGTGTAATTTGTGGCGAGGTTCGTCTTCTGCTGCATCACGTCTCTTCTTAGAAAAACACAAGATCTAGAACGTGAGAATTTAGCAGTTTGGAAAAAAATCGAATAGAAAAAATCGAAATAGAAAGCAATAACTATAATTCATGCTTTATTTTAATTTGACATCTTATTTTGACAGGTGTAAACAATGTGTGTGTGTGTAATCTGTGTGTGTTTGTGTGTGTTTGTTGGATCAGGATTCGGTATTACACCAAAGATCTTATTACAAACACAACCGAGTGACGGAGGCAGGAATTTTCGAGAAGTGCAGATATCTGCAGCATGTCTGGACAGAGCGAGACTCGTGAAGAATCTCGGACCATGAGTACATTACGTAACGCGCTTTCTGCTGACACGCTAGCTACACTCGCAACAACTGTTCAATGGCGGGGGGTCTGCTCCACGATTGACCAATCAGAGCGAGGCGTCAAGTTCATGCCATAAAGCAGGCATGTCCAAAGTCCGGCCCGGGGGCCAAANAATGGGACACTTTACGACTTTTACTCAAGTCTTCTTGGAGTTGGCGACTTGTATCTCGTAATGGAGTAATTTTTACTCTAGTAGTGTTTTCAGCTACTCTACACCTCAGGCGTTAGCGTTAGCGTTACCGTTCTCCCAGGTAATCGCCGATGACGGTTTTGTTCAAGCCTTCGCCCTTGTAGAGGAACTGAGCGACGTCCTCCGCCGTCTGTCGCAGCAGCTCGTTCTCCTGCAGGAACTGGATCCCCTGCACACAGACCCAGGAACATCTCAAGAACGTCTCGTGAACATCTTGAAAACATCTCAAGAACGTCTCGTAAAACTTCTCGTGAACATCTCCAAAACGTCTCGTGAACATCTCGTGAACATCTCCAGAACGTCTTGTGAACATCTCGTGAACATCTCCAGAACATCTCGTGAACATCTCCAGAACGTCTCGTGAACATCTCAAGAACATCTCGTGAACATCTCCAGAACGTCTCGTGAACATCTCAAGAACATCTCGTAAACTTCTCGTGAACATCTGGAGAACGTCTCGTGAACATATCAAGAACATATCAAGAACATCTCAGGAACGTCTCGTGAACATCTGGAGAACGTATCGTGAACATATCAAGAACATCTCAGGAACGTCTCGTGAACATCTCGTGAACATCTCGTGCCAACGCTCCGAGTTGCCGGTGGTTTCTCCAAGGAGACTCACTTTTTTGGGGTCCATGTTGAACTTTTTCCGGCCCATGGCGATCTGCTTGTTCCTCTGGCTGGTTTTGCTGCAGACAGACGGGAATGTGTCGTGCGTGTCCACACGCGTGTGATGGGCGTGTCTCACCTCTCGCCGACGCTGGTCAGCTGCTCGATCTCCGTCATCACCTCGGCGATCTCCAGCTTCAGCCGCTGTGGGACACACACGTCATCACCCTGAGAAGCTCCACATTCACCTTACAATCGTTTACAATCCAGTTTATAATCGTCTGGGTTGGAGGAAGTCAAAGTTCTNGTAAATTTGCGGTGATTGGATGAAATTGCAAGGTCACAAATAAATCGCAGGGTTCCGCTGAATTTGCGTGAATTGGCGCGATCGCAAAATCCTGGAGGGACTGATACTGGCCGCGGGCCGTATTCCAATAATTTTATGAATCAAGCCACGGGCCGGTCAAAATTTGATCAAGGGCCGCATTTGGCCCCCGGGCCGGACTTTGGACATGCCTGGTCTAAATGAAGTGAACCAGTGATTGTTCTGCTGTGGTACCTCGATGTCGTCCAGCAGCTCTTTCTTCCTGCGGCGGATGTTGTAGAGCTCGTCTCGCTCCTCCACCGAAAGGTCTTCAGGTACTGCGGACGACAAAGACACGGACATTTCACACGTCTACAGCCTGGACCAGGAGGCCGAAACCATCCAACGTGAACTTCTACGAAACCGACGAAAAATGTTTCACGTTTATGATCGTCCTTTGATATTTTTAGCTCGCAAACTTCACGCTTTCGTTTGAAACGTTTTCTTTGTCTTCGCTTTTTCAGGTTTTTTGTGCAATCGGTTTAGTGCCGAAACGATCAAACGTGAACTTATGAGAACTTTGATTCATGATTTACGTTAGATTTTTTATATTTTTCACCTACGTTCTTCACGTTTCTGTTTGAAACTTTTTTTGAAACAGATTTGTTATGCAATTGGTTTTGTGCCAAAATGATCAAACGTAAACGAACATGTTATGAAACGTAAACAAAAAAATGCTACCTATTTATAGTACGTTTGGGTTTTTTTTTTTATTTTTCGCTTGCGATCTTCACGTTTTCGTTTTCAGGTTCGCTGAAAAATCGCTTTTTCAGGTTTTTTATGCAATCGGTTTAGTGCCAAAGTGATCAAACGTAAATTTAAACGTAAACAAAAAAAGCTTCTTATTTACGGTACGTTTGGGGTTTTATTTTTATAAATTTTCCCTTGCAATCTTCACATTTTTGTTTTAAACTTTTTATTTGTCTTCGCTTTTTCAGATTTTTTTGTGCAATCGGTTTAGTGCCAAAGTTATCAAACGTAAATTTAAACGTTAACAAAAAATGCTTCCTATTTACAGTACGTTTGGGTTTTTTTTAAATATTTTTCTCTTGCGATCTTCACGTTTTCGTTTGAAGCTTTATTTTTGTCTTCGCTTTTTCAGATTTTTTAAATTCGTTTGATTTTTTTGCCTGGCACTGGCTTCACGTGGGGGCGGGCTTTACTCTGATTGGCTGGTGAGAGTGTGATTGGCAGCTGCTTGACCAGGAAGTGTGGGAGGAGTTAAGCTTGTGCCAGAAGTCCAAAATGCAAACAAAAAAAACGAATAAAGAAAATCTGAAACGAAAAATAATGTAACGAAAACGTGACGATTGCAAAAAAATATAATATAATAATATAATATAAATTGTTTCTTAGAAATGTACGTTTGACGTTTGTTCATTTTGGCACAGATCTGATTACATAGACATTTTCCAACCACTTTTCCATTTCTGGGTGATGGGGAGCGTGAGCCAATCCCAGCAGCTCTGGGCCTGAAGGCGGAGCCACACCCCATGGATTTGTAGCCAACCAATCACAGACATCCACTCTCTCTCACACCAGTGGGGAATTTCACATTGACTTTGAAATCCCACCGTTTTCTACCACCTTTCCATTTCTGGGTGACGGGGAGCGGAAGCCAATCCCAGCCGCTCTGGGCCTGAAGGCGGAGCCACACCCCATGGATTGGTCGCCAACCAATCACAGACACTCTCACTCACACCTATTGGCAAAAAGCGTCTTTGCGTTGGTCTCGGACTAAGAAACGCGCTATACAAATAAACGTGAACTTCTACGTCTCTAACGTTTCTGGACTGTGGATGTGAAAATGGAGACCCGGAGGAAACCCAGATGACAGCGCACACACTGCTGAGTAGCAGGAGAAGTAGGTCGCGCGTGTGTGTGTGTGTGTGAGCAGATTGAATCCCATCTGCATCGGGCCGCTAATCCGCTTTCGCTTTCAGCTTCACGCTCACTTCACTTCTCAAAACGCTCTGAGCTCAGAGAAGCCCCGCCCCCACTGCAGCTACTCTACTGTTACTATCCCCGTCAACTAAAGCGTGAGGCGTAAAAATCGGTATCGAAAAAATCGTAAATCGAAAAAATCGTAAATAAAAAAAAATGTAAATCAAAAAAATCGTAAAATGAAAAAATCGTAAATCAAAAAAATCTTAAATCGAAAAAATCGGTATAAAAAAAATCTTAAATCGAAAAAATCGTAAATAAAAAAAAATGTAAACAAAAAAAAATCAAAAAAATGAAAAAATCGTAAATCGAAAAAATCTTAAATCGAAAAAATCGTAAATCGAAAAAATCGTAAATCGAAAAAATCGTACATCAAAAAAATCGTAAAAAAAAAAAATCGTAAATCAAAAAAAATTGTAAATCAAAAAAAATTGTAAATCAAAAGAATCGTAAATAAAATAAAAATTGGTATAAAAAAACGTAAATCAAAAAAGTCAGTCATAATCGATTTCATCACGCAATGTTTCGTTACGTAACAGACTAAACTCCAACAGTCTATTTCCTGTTCTTCGTCCTCGCTGGCGACGATTCTGGCCGTGGATTCTTGTGTCGTTTAGTATCGATGCCTTACTGTAAAAACTACTCCACTACAAGTTACAAGTCGACAATCCAGAGAAGACGTGAGTAAAACATCTATCCATCCATCTGTCTGTCCACCCACTTATCCATCCATCCATCTATCTGTCTGTCCACTCATCTATAACATTTATTGATCCATCCATCCATCCATCCATCAATCTATCTATCTATCTATCCATCCATCTGTTTGTCTGTCTACTCATCTATAACATCCATCCATCCATTGATCTGTCCGTCTACTCATCTATAACATCCATCCATCCATCTATCTATCTATAACATCCATCCATCCATTGATCCGTCCGTCTGTCCTTCTACTCATCTATAACATCCATCCATCAATCTATCTATCCATCCATCCATTTGTCTGTCTACTCATCTATAACATCCATCCATTGATCTATCCGTCTGTCCGTCTACTCATCTATAACATCCATTCATCTATTCATCCATTCATCAACCTATCTATCTATCTATCTATCTATCTATCTATCTATCTATCTATCTATCTATCTATCTATCTATCTATCTATCTATCTATCTATCTATCTATCCATCCATCTATCTATCTATATGTCTGTCCACTCATCTATAACATCCATTTATCCATCCATCTATCTATCCGTCCATCCATCTATCTATCTGACTGTCTGTCTACTCATCTATAACACCCATCCATCCATTGATCCATTCATCCGTCCTTCCGTCCACTCATCTATAACATCCATCCATCCATCCATTGATCCATCGATTCATCTATCCATCCATCCATCCATCTATCTGCTGTCTGTCCACTCATCTATAACTTCTATCTATCCATTGATTCATCCTTCAATTCATCGATCCATCCATCCCTCAGTCTATCAATCTATCTGTTTTTATGTCCGTCCGTGTCTGTCCGTCTGTCTGTCTATCTATCTATCTATCTATCTATCTATCTATCTATCTATCTATCTATCTATCNTACCTTTATAATTACTGTCCCGCCAAACGACTAAAGTTCAGCAAAAAGTGTAATTACCTTTATAATTACTGTCCCGCCAAACGACTAAAGTTCAGCAAAAAGTGTAATTACCGTTATAATTACTGTCCTGCCAAATGACTAAAGTAAAGCAAAAAGTGTAATTACCTTTATAATTACTGTCCCGCCAAACGACTAAAGTTCAGCAAAAAGTGTAATTACCGTTATAATTACTGTCCCGCCAAA
>SOMO01002167.1:752-11182 GCA_028128575.1 Paedocypris carbunculus
GAGTGAGGATGATGAGTATGATGAGGAGTGAGGATGATAAAGGAGATGAAGAGTGAGGATGATGAGTATGATGGCGGCTCACCAGGTCTCGGTGCAGGACCCAGTTGGCGTGCAGGTAATGGATTCCGTCCAGGATCTGGTAGAGCAGAGACTTCACCATCCCACGAGGAAGCTGCATCGGCTTCTTGTTGGCCTTCGACGCTCTGTGAAACTTGATGATGTGCTGGAACACAAGCAGCGTGTGTGAGTGTGAGTGTGTGTGTGTGTGAGCGTGTGTGTGTGTGTCTCACCCAGAGGTCGTGCTCGGCGTAGTCGAACAGTAGCCAGACCTTCCGGTCGCTGTGGGACAGAAAGACTTTCTGCAGGGCGATGACGTTGGGATGTTTCAGCTCCCGCAGCAACTGCACACACACGTAATAAAACACACACACACACACTCACTGCACAAACCAACCTTACACANTCAAAGCAGAAAAGTCAGGTGTCGAGCCGTTGCTGCGGAGAAACGCTCCGCTGCACAAACACTCAGCATCAACAACTAAACGACGCCGAACACACTGACACTCAGCCGCGACACACTCGACCAACTCCCGCGACGCACAGACACGTCCAGCAGCCGAACTTCTTCACGTCGATCAGGTCCGGAGAGGAGTGATGTCACGCCGCAGCGCCAAAACAAAAACAACCCTCACCGGACGCGGGTCACACGCACTAACATCACGCGAGCAGAGTGAGAGAGTGAGAGAGAGTGAGTGAGTGAGTGGGTGAACGAGGTCGATCAGGCGCGTGTCTCTTACCCGTCTTTACGCTTCGCTTTATAAACATGCCCGTATGTGCCGCGACCCACTTTACAACCTTCATATTCAAACAGATCTTCCACTCTCTCCCTCTCGGCGGCGAGCTTCGTTTTGAAGTCGTAGTCCATTTCGGCCCATAAATATTTCTTAATTTACAATAAAATAAAATATTAATTATTACATGCAATAATTAAATGATCCGATCGTTTTATTACCCCACCATTTCCTTGTTTGGGATTTTGGTCGGCGCCGTTTATTGGTCACGTGCCCGGTTACGTCATTTATTGTCGAGAAACGCCTTCTGGGAGATGTAGGCTTTCTCCGCGACTCTCTCGGCGTGAGCGAACGGCGACGGGGGGTTTGAAAGACTACAACTGAGCAAATCGCGCCTTGTGTCGCTTTCGGAGTCCCTTTCAAACATCCAGCCACAAAACAAACACGACACGGGCCTCCGGACTGAACGTTCTGCCCCAGAGGCACGAATAAGACGCGTTTAAACGAGATGCTGTCCACGCGACAACTGTTTCCCAAAGCAAGTCGCGTGTTTTTATGGGCCGTGTGCGGAAATATCCTTTGACAGCTATGCAGTGCTCACATTCCCGGCCTCACACTGCTGATGGAGACTAATAGTCCTCTGATATGTCGATGATCATGTTTTTTAATTACAGTTGTGTCGAACAAAAAGAAAGCAGGTGGATTGTTTGTTCTAGGCCGTGAGATGGACGGGAACCTTTCGGAACAAAGTGTTATTAATCCCTCGGGATCTTACGGCTGCAGAAACACGAATGTTTATTCGTCTAAACAAGGGCATATACAAGATGCGCCTCGGCAGTGGGAAGTTTATGAGCCCTCCCATTGGATGCAGCGGACGGCGGCCAATCGTTACGTGACCGAGAGGTGTGTCTTGCCCGCGATTGGCCAGAGCGTCGGTGACGTCGGTTGCCAGTTGATAAAAGCTTCGCGCAGACCGCATTCTGCGCTTTCACAGTATGGCCGGCGATATTAGCTAGCGCTCGCTTACGGTATTCTCTGCAAAAGGGAAGACGGTAAAAAAACAAACAAGGCAACTACATCCGGACTGCTCAAGGACTGTAACTAAGCTAATAAATTATAAGTACCGATTAAAGACTCGATTACTGGGATTCCATCCGACGGTTACATTTCTGTTGTCGGAGTCTGTTTGTCTCACGATGGAAGAGAGCAGTGCACACTTCTTCGAGGGGACCGAGAAGCTGCTGGAGGTGTGGTTCTCCCGACAAGACGAAGCCAAAGGAACCGGGGATCTGCGCGAAATCCCACGGTGGGTGAATCGGCCGGCGCGCGCGCGTGTGTGTGTGTGTGTGTGAGCGCGCGGTGACTCGGCTGAATGAAACCGGGCCCGTGACTGGCTTTGCCCGTCGTAAATGATGTAAAAGCTGGACGTCGAGGCGCTTGTCGGCGGGTGAGTGACACGTGAGGCTGGCGGTGCTATTCGGACACCATCCCCCTTTCCACTCATTCATTCGAGCTGTCAGATCCTCCGCCGGCGTCGTTAGCAGCGCGTCCGGCTCGCGGTGTTGCCGGTGTGTTTTCACGTCACGCTACGTGTCGCTGCACCGGAATGGATCCACCGCACTGCCGGGAAGAGTTATCGATAGGCCAATGCCGATCAATCGATTAGCCGGTGGCTACTGCTAGCTGACTGGCGCCACGGCAAACAACTGTACACACGGCGGTGAAGAAACCGATTGATTTTTTTCGTCCGCAATCTGATCGCGTCTGCTTTGTTAGCGCGGACTCGTTGTGGTGTGTGTGTGTGTGTGTGTGTGTGTGTTGCACGTTCGCGTGACGTGTTGTTTATGTGAAAGGCGCATGAATAATTCAGCGTAAAGTCGCCGTCGGTGTGCGCATGTGCACACGCGGGGCTCTATTTTAGGGAAATATATCATGGCGCTTGATCCTGCGCCGCAGCCTCCATGTGAAAGTCACGCGTCTGCGTCTTACGTCGTAAGCCACGCCCCCGGCCGCTATTGGTCGAGCTGGCCCTGCGGTCATTGGTGGAGACGCGCTCGTGGGTCGTCGAGTTCGAGCTGCTGAGTCAATGCAGACGGAACGTGAGCGCGCATCCCGGAACCAGTCACGTGATTTACGTCATGGTGTCATTGCGATATTAGAAATGACGTACCGTGCGAAATTTTAGGGGGTGCAGTATTATGCCGAGCCAAACACCTAATGTTCCTGATAAAACACATCTACATTTGATCGTGTGTAAATACACGTATGAAAATGTGATTCTAAATGCTAAAAAGCCTCCACGTGCCAAAGTCAGTATCTCAAAACATTTCTGTGGAAAATTAAAACATTTCACGATCACAAACTGAAGAGCTGGACTGCACAGCTGCTTCCCATTAAGTGTGTTGTGAGGATTCGGAGAAAAAAGAAATGAGTGAATTAAAAAAAATCCGAACCTATGAAAAAGACATTCGCAAGTGTGTGAGGGGAAGGGTTTCTTCGGCTTTTTCTGCTGATTGAGTGGCTGTTCCTCTGGTGTAGGACACGGACATAGTACTTCGTTTTTTCAGATGCTCCAAACTCTTCTAGAAACCACATTTTTTCCCCCATGGCTACTAATACTTGCACTAATACTGCGGCTCGTAACACTTAACATTCACGCGACTTTGGGAAATGGGAGATTTTGGACTTTTTGTCGTTTCTGGATTCTGTGCGCCTGCTACACGCATATGTGCTTGCTCACTGGTCTTTGTCTTGTCATAATCACAGTCATTTACTTAAAACTTAAAATGAGACTGTTACAACTGTGAAAAGCGCCTTACAAATGCTCAGAACTGTTATATCTGAGTGTCGGGTCATGAGGTGTGACTTACGTGTGAATAAGGTTAAGACGATGATGATTATTAATGGTGTGCCTCTTAATTCGAAGATTACAGTTGTTTGGTCAGACTAATTCAACATCGCGGATTGGTTGGCGATTGATTAGTCACGCTTGGACGGGTTTTCTTTTTGTAGGTCTCGAGTACTAATCTCTCCATCTTTCTCTCCGATTCTTCAGATTTGAGTGGGACAAACTTCTGGAGAATGTGCATTGTTTGATTATAAGTGTGACAAAGACTGACAAGCAGGAAGCTTATATACTCAGGTAAGTTCTGTTTGGAATAACCTGAATATTCGTCTTTCAGGTTTTGGCCTAAATGTGCGATAAATCGACTCGACGTATCGACGGAAACACGATGAAGCGACGTCAGAGCAACTCTGACTGTTTGTTGTAGCCCCGCCCCCAAACCCTGATTGGACGAGGTTTGATGCGGAGTTCAATNGCTTATATACTCAGGTAAGTTCTGTTTGGAATAACCTGAATATTCGTCTTTCAGGTTTTGGCCTAAATGTGCGATAAATCGACTCGACGTATCGACGGAAACACGATGAAGCGACGTCAGAGCTACTCTGACTGTTTGTTGTAGCTCCGCCCCCAAACCCTGATTGGACGAGGTTTGATGCGGAGTTCAATCGATGTGAGAGCAGAAGAAGCTGCCGGAGGAATCAGGGGCTTTGCGATGTTAATAATAGTAATAATACGCTATCTTTACCGCGCGCACACGCTCGAGGAACACTTCCTGTCTGGGAAAGGACGGCGCTAATCCGTTTATCAGGTCTGGGATGTGAGGACGGAGGGTCAGCGCGTGTGAACCACAGCTTTAGGATTATGTCAGGCCTTCAGACTGGTCTTCTCACTCTGGCGTCTGGCTCTCTGTTTCAGTGAGAGTAGCATGTTTGTCTCCAAGAGACGTTTCATTTTGAAGACATGCGGAACCACCCTCTTGCTGCAGGCACTGGTGCCGCTTCTGGAACTGGCTCGTGAGTACTGCGGCTTCGATGCCATAGAGGTGAGCGACGCCAGGAGCTGCGAGGAACCCGTCGTCGTGCTCACCAAACCCTCTTTGTCTTGCAGAACTTCTTCTACTCTCGTAAAAACTTCATGAAGCCCACACATCAGGAGTTTCCTCACCGCAACTTCCAGGAGGAAGTCGAGTTCCTCAGCCAGATCTTTCCAAGTATGAGTTGGTGGCCACACGGCGCCGGGTCGCTAGTGCTAACGCTCGCTGTGGTTTGTTTGTGCTCAGATGGAGCAGCTTACTGTATGGGACGTCTGAACTCGGACTGCTGGTGAGACCCTCGTCCTCGTCTTCTCCTCACTATAGTCGAGCAGTGAAGGCCCGTCTTCAAGCTGAGATGCGCCTTTTTAAATGAGAAATTCCCAGTCTCACCAGCTTTGGAACCACTGTGGAACTTGAGAGAGCTTGTCTTGGTCCTGCAGGTACTTGTTCACGCTGGAGCTGCCGGAGTACTGGGAGAATAAGCAGGCGGACCAGACGCTCGAAGTTCTGATGAGTGACCTTGACCCAGCTGTGATGGACCAGTTCTACATGAAAGACGGTGTTTCTGCTAATGATGTCACTCGTGTAAGACTCGCACGCACCGACCGTTCACTGCAGGTTTCAGTAGAAATGAATAAACGAGTGATGAAGACATGAGTGTGAGATTTGGATTCAGGATTACAGAGGAACTGCGTCTCGTTCTTCTGTGTTTAATCTTGTGTCTCTGGCAGCAAGATTAAACACAGAACAACGAGACGTGAAATTAAAAACAGAAGAACGAGATGTAAGATTGAAAACAGAACGAGATGTGAGATTAAACGCTAGGAGATGTGAGATTAAACACTAAAATGAGATATGAGATTAAACAGAAGAATGAGACACGAGATTACGCGCTAGAATGAGACATCAAATTAAACAATAGAATAAAATGAGAGATTAAACTAGAATGAGACAAGAGATTAAACAGAAGAACGAGATGTGAGATTGAAAACAGAACGACACATGAGATTGAACAGAAGAACGAGATGTGAGATTAAACACTAGAATGATACACGAGATTACGCGCTAGAATGAGACATCAGATTAAACAATCGAATAAGACATAATAGAATAAGATAAAATGAATCTCACCTCTCGTTCTTCCATTAAATCCTCGCCTTGCTCTCCTGCCATTACAACTCATTCTTCCGTTTGATCGCACATCTGGTTCTCCTGTGCTCGTTGTTTTTTTGTTTTCACACGTACCGGACTCCATGTCTCGTTCTTGTAAACGAAAAACCTAAAGTGTCTCTAAAGTGTTGTGGTGGTGTCTCCTCAGATGAGTGGAATTCGTGACCTGATTCCAGGTTCAGTGATTGACGCCACAATGTTCAACCCTTGTGGATACTCCATGAATGGAATGAAAACGGATGTAAGCGTCGCCTCCAGCGCGCCACCGCTCCTCTTCCACGTGACCGACCGAGTGTGTGTGTGCGTTTCAGGGAACCTACTGGACGATCCACATCACCCCTGAACCAGAGTTCTCCTACGTCAGCTTCGAAACCAACCTCTCTCAGACGTCCTACGACGAGCTCGTCCGCAGAGTCGTGGACGTCTTCAAACCAGGGAAATTTGTGACGACGCTTTTCGTCAACCAGGTGAGCTCTGCAGGCTCTCCTCCAGGTTCCTCCAGGTGGTGAGTCTGATGATGCGCCGCTTTCTTCTCACCAGAGCTCCAAATGCCGCAGCGTGTTCTCCTCAGCTCAGAAACTGGAGGGCTACCGCCTCCTGGACCGCCAACTGGCCCACTTCAACGACTACAACTTTGTCTTCACCAGCTACGCCAAGACCCTCCAGCAGAAGCAGCAGAGCTGAGCGGCGCCATGAAGAAGCGCAGGAAGAAGAGACGCTCCTCAGATCCTCCTCCTCCTCCTCCTCCTCGTCCCCGCAGCCTAGACATCATGCATGAAAGCTCTCGTCACGTATCTGTAGATATTCTAGCTCATTCTTGCTGTGATCTTGAAGTGCATGTAGAGTTTCCGCTGGCCACAGGTTCCTCGCTTCCCTTCCTGCAGACGTCCCCCCGCGTCCCCCACAGACAGGGCTTCCGCCCGCACTAGGCCCGGACCCCTGACCTGCTCAGATCTCTGGCCCACCAGACCCAAAAACACGTCAGTCGAATGTCGATTCTGTTAAAAAATACACTACGGCAAAAAAAAAAACGATTATTAAACGTAAGAGTTTTCACCGAATTAATAAACGCATTTGAAAAGGACAAAAGTGCGACCGAATTGGTCTTTTTTTTTTTTTTTCCCGTTTTTTCATGTTTTTTTTTTTTTTACAAGTGATAACCGCAATTTTTTTTTTCTTCTCAACCGTCCAGTGCGAGTGAATGTTTCGAGAGACGGTTTCTCAAGCGAAGTGGTGAAAGCGTCTTCCCCTCCTCACACACTATGGCCTTGTATAGCATGAAGCTGAATGTAGTTACGCATGGCGGTTGAGAGAAGAAAAAAAAAAGACAAAATAAACACCAGGCAATTTTTTTTTTCACGTGGCATGTTGAACGCGTGACGGAAGCGACGGGGTTTGGCTGGATGAAGGACCCCGGGGCGGGCGGTCCGGCACGCAGCCTGTTCTGAATTAAAACGTCAGACAGACATTTTGCTTTGGCGCGGTTCGATCGCACAGCAAAGCGTTTTCCTTTTTCTGGACAAAAGCGTCCTCTCATTCTCCCCAGCGGAAGCCACACAATGGGCCTTCAGCGATCTGAGCATGTCAGGGCTGACCCGGATCATTCCACACAAACTGCACATCCATCTTTCTCTTTTAGGCCTTTTTCTCGGGGGTTTGTTTTTATAAGCGGCAGATTATGACGTGACTGCTCCGTCTCTCCAGATCAAGCTTTTTCTTTTCCAGTTTACAACATGGTTACTCTTGGCTTTAGGGCAGCAGGTCGAGAGGTTTTTCGGTTTCGCCACTGGTCACTGATCTTCTGGACCAAACGTTTTTCCTTTTTTGTTCCATTCTTTTATTTTCCGCTGGCTCTGTTCTAAGGCAGCACGTGACTTTCAGGTGATTTGGACTTTTTTTTTTNCTAGACATCATGCATGAAAGCTCTCGTCACGTATCTGTAGATATTCTAGCTCATTCTTGCTGTGATCTTGAAGTGCATGTAGAGTTTCCGCTGGCCACAGGTTCCTCGCTTCCCTTCCTGCAGACGTCCCCCCGCGTCCCCCACAGACAGGGCTTCCGCCCGCACTAGGCCCGGACCCCTGACCTGCTCAGATCTCTGGCCCACCAGACCCAAAAACACGTCAGTCCAATGTCGATTCTGTTAAAAAATACACTACGGCAAAAAAAAAAACGATTATTAAACGTAAGAGTTTTCACCGAATTAATAAACGCATTTGAAAAGGACAAAAGTGCGACCGAATTGGTCTTTTTTTTTTTTTTTCCCGTTTTTTCATGTTTTTTTTTTTTTTACAAGTGATAACCGCAATTTTTTTTTTCTTCTCAACCGTCCAGTGCGAGTGAATGTTTCGAGAGACGGTTTCTCAAGCGAAGTGGTGAAAGCGTCTTCCCCTCCTCACACACTATGGCCTTGTATAGCATGAAGCTGAATGTAGTTACGCATGGCGGTTGAGAGAAGAAAAAAAAAAAGACAAAATAAACACCAGGCAATTTTTTTTTTTCACGTGGCATGTTGAACGCGTGACGGAAGCGACGGGGTTTGGCTGGATGAAGGACCCCGGGGCGGGCGGTCCGGCACGCAGCCTGTTCTGAATTAAAACGTCAGACAGACATTTTGCTTTGGCGCGGTTCGATCGCACAGCAAAGCGTTTTCCTTTTTCTGGACAAAAGCGTCCTCTCATTCTCCCCAGCGGAAGCCACACAATGGGCCTTCAGCGATCTGAGCATGTCAGGGCTGACCCGGATCATTCCACACAAACTGCACATCCATCTTTCTCTTTTAGGCCTTTTTCTCGGGGGTTTGTTTTTATAAGCGGCAGATTATGACGTGACTGCTCCGTCTCTCCAGATCAAGCTTTTTCTTTTCCAGTTTACAACATGGTTACTCTTGGCTTTAGGGCAGCAGGTCGAGAGGTTTTTCGGTTTCGCCACTGGTCACTGATCTTCTGGACCAAACGTTTTTCCTTTTTTGTTCCATTCTTTTATTTTCCGCTGGCTCTGTTCTAAGGCAGCACGTGACTTTCAGGTGATTTGGACTTTTTTTTTTGTTGTTTTTTCGGCCCGGACGAGCGGGTTTTCACAGGAAGACCAGAAGGGGGAAACTTTGCTGTTACAATTCTCTTGCTCTTTCTTTGGTTGGTCAAGATGTGCTGAATATATCTGTACTACGAGCTTGATGCTTTAAATAAAGTCAATAACTGTTTCCCAGTTGTGATGAGTTTTTATTCAAATCGTTGTCAAATTTGTCCACAAAACATACATTGCGCCTTCCGCAAATAATCAGTGGTTTTCGGTTCTATCAGACCGAGAACAAGTTCACATGAAACTAGTTTACAAATATTCTGTTAAACTGCGGTTACAAAGCACCAAAAGCTGGTTTTGCAACGCATTGGCACACACGAAGCCAGGCGACGGTAGAGAACGTGTTGTGTAATGCAGCAGCTGGTGCACGTTCCTCTTACAGGAAACGCCGTGCATTATTTATGATGCGCAATAATTCATCACCCGAGGTCCGCAGCCGAACCGTGTGCAGAAGAAGCCGCCACGGTTATTAACACACCACCAGAAAACACCTACTGAGAAACAAGGACAGTGTGTGTGTGTGTGTGTAGGCATTTAAGTCAAAGTGGGGCCCAAAATGCTGGACTTCTGTATCAAAGTGAGGCTGTGGTCACTTGTGGGGACCTTTGTCTGTCTAGAAGCCTGTTTGAGGTTGAAAAACTGACTTTTAGGGTTGGGAATGTATTTTAAGTCCATGGTGGTAAATGTGTGCGATTTAAACACGTGTTTCTCGAGATGTTTCCAGCATCGTTAGTTTTATTACACATGATTAAAACACGTATACACACACACACAGGTGTGGTTGACGTGACTGGTTGAGGACAGGAAGTGGTGGCGTGGCTCAGCTGTAGTACCTGGACGTCTTCGGGCTGCGGCTTCGTTCGCGGCGATGTTCCCGGCGATGCTTGTCTCCGTGTCTCTCTCGCTCTCTGGAACGGGAACGCCGTCGCCCTTCATCTCGGCTCCTCCGGCCCTCGTCACGGCCCTGAGCCACAGCCAGAGAAGTTCAAATTCAACTTTATTGATATAGCGCTTTTCTTAGACCAACGCAAAGCCGCTATGCGAAATAGGAGGAGGGGGGGTCATTAAAAAAAAACCTCTTTAAAAAAAAAAAAAAAAAAAGTGAGGCTTCAAATAATGCGACTGAAAGCAAATTGTCGATCATTGCACGACTATTTACGCCGTTTGAAAATAAAAGAGCGNTAAAAATCTGCTTTAATACTTTGTTTAAATAATTTAAATAATAAATTGCTTTATTGAAAGGCTGACGAATGAATCCTCGAGTGTTTAAACGTTATTTAAGACGGTGAAAAGCAGGATTTTGTGAAGTTCTCCGAAGTCAGTGTGTTTCTGCGGTGACCTTTGACCTGTGCCGTACCTTTGATCTCTTGTGTTCTGAATGGCGCTTCCCGCTGTGCTTCTCTCGGACTTTTCTTCTGTCTTCCTCGTCTTCGTCTTCGTCGGATAAAAGCTGGTAGCGAGAGCTTTAGAGAAGAGTTAAGACCGACTCCTGCAATAGAAGTGTGTGTGT